>JALIZH010017777.1:0-30251 GCA_030522465.1 Rhipicephalus appendiculatus
ATGATTATTACAGTCGCATTTTAGTATGTGCTCATCGTCCTACTTCCAGCATATTAGGCTACAGTTCGTATACTTGCGGCCGGTTCTTTAAGAAAAAACGTACCTTCATTCTGCTTTGCAAAACAGTCTTCGAGAGAAGTTCGCGTTGTATTTCTTTTTTTTTTTTTTAATTTGCAGCGCCCGCTCTGTCCTGAAACTTATCGTAATGAACATTTTTCAAAATAGTTATTGCATGAGCATGTATCGTTTCCAAATGAACAGGCTCGAGCACAAAATAAAGTTTACTCCTACTTAACGAAATAAATTAGCAATCAAAAGTATAAGCATTACGCCAACTATGCCAATTGCATCATCAGTATAGTACACTGACAGAAATGAGGGGAGGTCGACCAGTTTACTCAACACACAGGTCCGTGAAGACGTCCGGCAGGAGGCCACGGATGGTGATGCACGCCGAGGTGTCACGACGTGTGCACCAGGATTCGAGGAATTTTCTTTTCCTTCTTTTGTTGACAGGCCAGCGTCGTTGCATCGTCCAGGTCAATACTATGGCTCCTCTTCGCGCACTGTTCGTCAGAGAAAGATAGAAAGAAGTGTTTTATTCTCAGAGAGATATGGGACATGAAGGCGAACATTTTGACAGTTTTACCCGTTTGGTCGGGGAAATTCAACTCACCCCCTTCCCCCTCCTCAAAAAAAAAAAAAAAAGAAAAAAAAAAGACAGCAGTCACGGCCATGGCAGCAGGACTGAACACAAAAAAAAATGCAGCAGCGCGATAGTTCTCTCTCCCATCAACACAGAAAAAGACTGCCAGTTTCTCAAGAAGGTGCCCTCTTTTCTTTTTTTTTTTCTTTCACTACCATACCCCTCCGCCCAACGACGGTGAGCGGTGCTCCCAAATGGGTTGGAGAAATAAGCGTGAACCAACCTCCCCATCCAGACAAACATCGCGCGCCCACAACACGTTCTGCAAAGCGACCCCACCTTCCTTTCGCATTCCTCGTCACTGGTCTCGTCAGCCCCTTTCCTCCTCTTTTGTCATGAAAGCACCATGTCCGCCGAAGGGTCAATTATACTTCGAGATTAATATCTCAGACACCACTTATACAATCAAAATTATTTTTTCACCAAAATTAGTACGTATATGCGTTCTAAAAGTCTGTACCAAACACATTTCCCTAGCCCGAATCGCTAAATTTATAACGAATTAACGCTGATTTCAGTTATTCCTGTTTTATTAATTCAGTTTACATGATAAATCAAAAATAATTTATACGTAATGAGAGGCCTCGACTTGGCGTTTATTAATATGGAAAGCGACAAATATTACCGTTTATGTATACTGATCAGACCAAAATATGTTTTCACGAATTAGGCTTACTTATAAAAATTAATAACCTTTTATCGAATCAACCCACAACTATGATGTTTTCTATTAATGCATATCTTGAGAGTTGATCAGCGCTCCAAATATTATAGTGGTGTGCTTAAAATTACCGAAGTTATTCATATTAAGAAAGAAAAGCACGTGTTCCAAACAACGCATTTTCAATATTTCCACTGAATTTTTTACTGCCATCTTGCACAGCTAGCCTAGTCTTGATAACCTACTTAGTTATCAACACAAAATTACTCAATTTTAGCACTTTTTCAAAAGAATAACACAGAAAATTCAAGATGAGCTCACTCACCAGTTTTGCGCCGCACCAGCGACCGCCGGATCGTTCGCCACTCGCGAGATCACAATGTGTCGTTCGTTGCACGGAACCATAACACGATTAAGGTTCCCGCAACTCCCTTCTGTCGATGACAACCTTTGTTAATGCTTGTAGTCGCTTGTGATGTCCACAAGGTGCACAGAACGATTTCCTTTTGCCGAACGCGGGCGAAGGGTTCGCGCAATCCTCGCTGCACTTCGAGTCGGGTGGCTTGGCCTGCGACATGTTGGTTTGTGGGGACCGGCCGCCCGGCCAGGCTGCCTACGTCACTTCTAGCAAGTTTCAGCAAGTTACGTTCCTCCTTTCCCGGTCGTTGACCTTTTCGCCAGTGAAGGTAGTGGTGGTTGTGGTTCGAAGAAGGAAAAGGCGCCTAATTTCTGCAGCCCGGTCGGGAGCCTTCACTGGGGGGGGGAGCACGGCGCAGCGCTTTCCCAGTGAAGGAATCCCAACACCACAAAAGCTTTTTCAAACGTTACTGCGGGGTTGTCCAGCCTCATTGTTGCCTCTCAGCCTACGCATTGTTAACGAGACGCCTGTCGTGCGGGGGGACGCTTTGTCACTGGAAAGGAGGAGCTGTACACGCACTGCGCCGGGGTATTTGCGGAGCATAAGTGATGCTGCGGAGCACTTACGGAGCATCCACCGGAGAAAAATCAGGGAACTCGTCCCGCTTCCCTCCGTCCATCGCCCACCGAAGTAAAAGGGTGGAAAACGAATGTATATGCTCCGGAGCATTCCGGTTTGAGTGAGGCTACCGGAGCTGAGAGGGAGCATCGTCCCCCGAAACCCCGCGGCTGGGTATATTTTCGTTTACAGTGCAGGATCTCACACACACTATCGCTTTGATTACTGCTGGGCGAAACCACTGAAGAAAGTAGCGTTTTGTATGCGCCAAAACCACAATATGATTGTGAGGCACTCCGCTGTGGAGGGTTCCGGAAAGTTCAAACACCTGGGGCTTTTTGACATGCACCTGAATCGAAGGAAATCAGCCTCCAGCATTTCTGCCTACTTCAAAAAAAATGGGGGACCCCCTTACGCGATATCCCCCCCCTCAACACACACGCACGCACGCACGCACGCACGCACGCGCACACATACTCACACACACACACACACACACACACACACACACACACACACACACACACACACACACACACACACACACACACACACACACACACACGCGCGCGCGCGCACGCAAAAGCGCGCACGCGCCATATCGCTTTCACAATCACTAGCCTGCTCTTGCTTCTCGGCGGAGACTTACTGCGCCGCAAAGCCCACGGCTCTTCTCTTTATTTGCATCTACCTCAAATTTTCGCTTAGGGCCAACGCTGGTCTTTCGCTCAACATTGAAGTCGACGCCGCCATCGACACCGGGATTTCTGCATAACGATCTCTTTAACGAACTCCCGTTAAAATGCTATTGCCGCGATCGGAACCCGCGATAGATATTCGGCAACAGCCCAGAACTGCAAGCACTCCTCGACTACGGTGGCCCCAAAGGAATGGTGGTTTGAGAATATAACGTTCATATGCAGTTTTTTAAGGTAGGCATCATTCATGTACCGCCGCGGACGCGCACAACACGATGAGATGACATAAAGATATCTCCCAACGGATTGCGGGGGCCTCGGCGCAGAATGCGACGCCTGCCTGCGCGCGGTGTCGATAAGACCGTGTATCTCAAACCTCACCGCAACGAAATATCAGATGAACGTGATGTACCGGCGATTATCTCCCCTTTACATTTTGTTTTATTACTACTCCTGCTGTCGGCGAACGAACGCCACCCGCGCCAGGCGCTCTTTAGAGAAACCGCGGCAACGCCGGCACGCCGCAACATGACTTGCTAGCCTGCGCGCCATGTCATATTGCGACGAAGAAAGTAGCGCGCAAGAGGATAAATTTGTGAGGTGCTGGATTGCGTCAGCAGTCATAATCATGAAGTGTTCAAAGGTCTTTAACCAGTAAGCTTTACGGAACTAATAACAGCGATAACAGCCTAACTACCTTACGGGCTTCGCAGAGGCGTTGACAATGTCAGCGCGGATGGATATCCGCCCTGCCGTCTGTGTCAGTTGAGCGCATTGAATTCCGACGTGCCGGTCGCGTGTGGCGCGCTCGCCTCCTCTCGCTTTATTTCGTGCAGTGTAAATACCGTGATACATGGAAGGTATGAACGCACTTGTGAAGAAGCTACTTCGTGGCATGTTCAGCAGTTGTGGACCTGCATTCACGTACAGTGGTCAACTCTCATGTCTATAACGCCGGAGCGTCGTGCTCGGAACTGCATGAGCGACATCTACAGCTTGAAACGGGCCACATCAGAGCATGCGCAGTGTCACTGATGCGCTCGCCATGTAATTTCCGTC
This sequence comes from Rhipicephalus appendiculatus, assembly GCA_030522465.1. NCBI lineage: Eukaryota > Metazoa > Arthropoda > Arachnida > Ixodida > Ixodidae > Rhipicephalus > Rhipicephalus appendiculatus. The sequence continues at coordinate 4,101 of JALIZH010017777.1, forward strand.
CTTGTTATCGCCGCGGCCGCGACAACTGATTTCGCCGTCAGAAGCGCTGTCAACCGTCTAACGCCTAAAAAAAAAGAGAGAGTGCAATCACCGGATCGGCGTGTTTTATACTGCGCACTTATTCTCGGTTCGCAGTATCATATCATACCGACAATGCGCCGGACAATGGATATCGCGCTTTCATCGCGCGCTGACAACGGTTCGCTTCGCTTCGCTTCGTTTCCTTTTTTTCTTTTTTTTTCTTTTTGTTTTTGTGATAAACTGTTGACAGCGCTTCCAACGGCCAAAGCAGTTGTTGCATTCGCGGTGATAACCAACGATCGAAAATGCAAGGTAGGCGCATCAGTGGGGCTGCGCATGCTGAGAGGTGCCCCGTTTTCAACTGTAGATGTCGCTCGTGCAGTTCGGAGCACGACGCTCCGTCGTTATAGATATGAGAGTTGACCACTGTACGTTTGTCTGCGATTGGCGGCTGCGCAGACTGTGAGGCTTACTTCCGTAATCGTTCCAAGGGAGAAATGGACGTCTCAGCTTGCGTGCGCGACTCTCGCAGTTTCATTTCTGCTTAGCTGCAGGAATGGACGCGATCACCTTGATGTGCTTTTACCACTCCTGGAATATGCGGATTAAGAAACTACGGGCTCCATCGTTGAAGGTGAGTTCGTTTTCTTTACCTGTACACCGTTTTATTCGAGAACCATGAAGAATAAAAACGCGTGTTTTGTTGCTATATCGGCTGCATGCGCGACATGTTTCAGAAGTACTTGACTGCGTTAGTGTTGTGCCATCATGATTGAACTGTCCTACTATAAATGTAGCTTTTGATTTCTGTTCAGTTTCGAACATACTGACTTATTGGCGCGCTTATTTGAGCTTGTTTCAAGGTATGCATTAACGCTTACATTCGAGCGCATGCACTACTTTTTTGCGTCTTCAAAACTGCTTGTGCCTCGTAATTAGGCACAAGCTATTACGACAGGTGTCGTGTTCTTTGTTTTGTCTCCAGCAAGTTTGCGGGTAAGAAAATGTTTGTACCAGCACAGTTGTGTCTTTCTGCACAGTGCTATTTCCGATAGCTGGATGCGCTAGTCTAGTAATGTTTCGAAAATGTGAGGGCGAGTGTTGAATCGCGTTCCGGGGCGAGGAGTTATGCGTCTTTTTTATGTGCAATGATGTTAATTTGCCTATTGTGTGTCGACGCGCGCCTTCAAAGCTGTGGCTTAGCGTTTCCCTTCTATGTTAATATCTGCGCTCTGTAATGCTTGCATCTCTCGAGAGGGGCAGTAAAAAAACGTGTACTCGCGTGCAGGGGCGTAGCCAGAAATTTTTTAGGGGGGGGGAGCACCTCCTTGAAATGGTCATTTTTCGCTCTCTATGCCATGGCGCAAAAAAAATTCGGGGGGGGGGGCACGTGCCCGGTGTGCCACCCCCTGGCTACGCCAGTGCTCGCCTGTCGCTTCAGCCTGGTCATTTGTAGCATGTTCGCCCTTCTGCAGCCGTATGATGTGATGGAGTTTTCGCCTTTTTCACACCGACTTCTTGGTAGTAATTTATCACAACTTCAATTTTTACATATTTTTGGCAGGAGGGACTCACCCTTTACATGTTGAAACAAACGCTACACCAATTAAGTTATGGTTTTCTTCTCTGATGATGTGGTTTTTGCAGTTTTTCGCTTTAATAAGGGTACATGTCCGCACATTTGCGTTTTTCTTTTGTTGCACCTCTTGAAAGAAAACGAAAGGTCACAGAACTTATGAAAAAGTTGACTTCTCCGAGTGACTGTGTATGAGTAATTCAGTTTGCTTTTGTGCCCATGTCCATATTTTAGTTTTAGCTAAGTTTACTGTGTTTCCAGGTTTTCACGTGTTCTGGCCGAATTGAAGCGTTATAGCTGGCGATAAAGTTTCTGCTATAACACGCGAATTGTGCAGGCCTACTGTAGCTCTTTATGCAAGCATACGTTGTACAGTGCCGTCCACTGTTAGGGTGAACACGGCTCAGCGTGGCAGCGCTCTGCGGAGCGCCAGTGCAGCCGGCGCGGCCGCGCATCGAATCGAAGTGGCGCAGGCGCACACGAGCGCCCCGCTCTTGCTGTACTACAGACAAGCGGGACCGGCGCCTGGCTACTACGGAACGAAACGCTCGAGCAATGTAGCAGACGAGATAAAGCATCTCCCGTGTGTCCGCGCGCGCATGCGCGGCTACGCTTCGATGCGCGGCCGCGCCGGCTGCACTGGCGCTGCGCGGAGCGCGGCCACGCTGAGCCGTGTTCACCCCTAACAGTGGACGGCGCTGTACATCACAGTGCGCATGTACAGACAGCTGTGCGCTCATATAAAACCCACGTAAGCGCACCCAGCAGCTCTTATTCAAGTTCTGTGAAAGACCTTTTGGACAATGCCTACTGAGGCCTGTGCCTCAGTGCATGTGCCTCAGTATACGCATTGTTCGTATTGCGGTAGCATATTGCACTTGTATATGTACAAATATTCAGCAACTATTAATACCTACAGTACGTGTACTTTCAATAAATACATAATCGAATTTCAATGCTGCTTCAATTGTAAGTCAATAATTATTCATTAGAGCTGTCAATGAATGAAATCAATGCTCCATGTACTTTCAATAACAAGTCGACAACCATTCAACTACTTTTATGTGAATAAAATTTTGGTAAAAGATCGGTGGCCAATATTCTATACGTGTCAACAATAAGCTCAATGACTTTTCAATGGACCGACAACGACTATTCAGTACAATATGTCAACATTTAGCAATGGCGTTTCAATTATTTTTCAATAAGATTTTTTGTAAGGGATCGTCTCAAGGGCGCTTTTATCGTTCAAAGAAACGGACTATCAACGTGCCCAGATTACCACCGTGGTCGGAAATTAAACCATTTTTTGAAGCTGACTCTCCATGTATGCTTCTGCGAAATATGCGCTATGTGATGACATTGTATGATGTACCAACAAACCCACTTTGCAACAACAGCAATGACCCATATTGATTTTGTGAAATATGACACAAAACTAATGCAAACTGCTTAAGAGTCAACATTCAGAAGTTATGTTCTAGTCTCGCATTGTTGTGCATCTTAATAATTAGTAAGAACTACCATCATACCGTTCTAGTCAAGCAGCGCACTCAAAAGAACGAAGAAGAAAGAGGCAAGAAAAATTCTTCACTCGCTGCATTTTCTACGACTATCGTTTTTTTTTTTTTGTTGTTTTTTTGTCAGGTTAGGCTGTGGTACACAATTAAAAGGAAGTGACATTTGATGTCAAGTTTTAGAACACTGTTTTAAAAAAAAATGTGCTTAGGCTGCAATTACTTTACGTAAGCTGTACTCATTCTCTTGTATATTCGTTTTGTATATGTGGCAGGCGGCACCTGAGTTTCGAGGACAGGGCACACGCGGAAGGGTACGCACAGTGTTAACAATGCTGTAGGTGTCTCAAGATTGTGTTCTGTGGTTCTGCTTTCTTTCAGATGAGAAAACCTTGCAATGAAGATTCTTCTATTTGGGCTAGATTGCACAAGATCAGCTGAAAATGAATCATTTCTGTATACATAGTTATTTATGCCAATCCTCAAGGCCCTGGGCATTTATGAAAATGTATATTTTTGCAATGAGTGTAATCAGTTTTAAAAGTAAACCTCGTTTACTTAGCACAAATGTCACAAACACGCATTACTACAACGAAGCGCATTTTTTATGCGCAGCATTTACATGTGTAAGAGCACCTGCAAACCAAATTTTGTGTACTTAAATCCAGTGGTGTAGCCAAATGCAGGAGCAGTGATGTTCCGTCCTGGACAGAAGAAATCCCTTTCCAAGGCCCGAAAATTCCCCATTTCCGGCATTTTTCCCCGCATACATCGCCAAAAAATCCCCGCATATTTCCCTGCACAAAAAAAAGGTTTTATATTATATTATATATTATATATATATATATACATATATATATATATATATATATATATATATATATATATATATATATATATATATATATATATATATATATATATATATAGTGTTCAACGTGTTTCAGGCTCTTCCCATCGCTTTCTCTTCTTTCCTGCTCAACTCAAAGCATCGTCTCTGAGATCGGCTTTTAATACTACGAAGGAGCTACCTTGGAGCTCACTTTAAGTGGTATGTGATGCGGAAGGAATGCTGTACATGCTCATGCACACGGCCACTGCATAAGAAGAAAAGTTTATTATTGTTTTTTTTTTTTGTTACTGAGTGACGTGGCGTACATTAATGTGCCTAGCAGACGCTCTGTATCTATATGCACCACATTTTGTACAAAAAGCACGTCAACTTTTCAATAATGATGACTAAATATTGTGAAATAAAACAAGCTTTTGTGGTGGTATTTAACATTTTATTGACTTGATTAGGAACGGTTCTGCAAACTACCGTAAAGAAAAAAAATAAATAAATGTGAAGTGACTAGAATATATATTGACTGGGTCTTTAAAACCCAGTCAATATATATTGACTGGGTTTTTAAAGACTATGGTCTTTAAAAACGAACCTTAGAGGCTGTGGTTTGGCCCGCTACATGCGCCAGAAATGATTGCGACATGCGAAAGCCTCATGTCTACAGTCTTTTGATCGTTATAAAAAAAAATTTCGCCGCCCCCTCAAAATTCCCTGCAATATCGCGAAGATTCCCTTTTTCCCTTTCGTCCAAAATGACTGTCGAAAATTCCCTGAAAAAAGGGAAAATTCCCTGCACGGAACATCACTGTGCAGGAGTGCCACGGTGTATTGTATTCACCGGTGTGCCACTCCCGCCCATGCCCATGGCTACACCACTGGATTTAGGTGAATGAAATTTGGCTGGCGTGTGCATTTAGATGTCTAGATGCCAAAAAAAAAAAACCGCTTCGTCATTATGAATAGAAGCCGAGATATTAATGAGAAACCCTTATTTCGAGGTCTCTGGGAGAACACCAAAGTTGGAAATTGCTGGTTGCTAAAGCGTACTCGGGACGTTTTTTGGCGCTGTAGGGCTTTTCTGGGAAGTAGTATTGGCCTCGAGGGCCACCACTGGAAACGCCGGCGCCACCGTCGGCGTGACGTGCTTGGCAGGATCACGCGGTCTCGGCGGCCGCGTAGGCTGCTTGCGGAGCGCTGCCGCGTGCTTTGTAAATGAGCTTCAAGCCCCACCTGCGCTGCGGCCTGTTCGAACGCGGAGTTCTGCTCGCATTTTGAACACAACTGAACCCACTGTGATAGGAGTGATTGCATCCGAAAGCGATGAACATGCTGCTCGGTACCGCCGTAGTGCCGGACGTACGCAAAGATCGAGTCCGGAGCAAGCCTGCACGGTGCACCGGTGCCCGTGGGATGAGAAACTGCGTGAAGAGTGGGTTGTAGAGCTAAGAACTGGCAAGCAGCCATCGGCTATGAGTCGTGTGTACAATAAGCACTTCCGTGAAGACGACCTTCACTACTGCGTCGGTACTGTGATGTTGAGTAGCAGAAAGCGCGCGCTGAGACGATCGGTCGCGCGCGCTTCCCGTTGGCTAACGGTGCTTATCTCCCGTAGGATAGAAAATGCGCTGTCTTTTATCTCGTGCGACACCATCACAGAACGTTCCCGTTCGACCTCTTGATCGTCGGCCCCGTGCTCAGCGTCTACAATATGGGCTGCAGATACCTGAGTCATTGTTTAGCTACGTTGGACTTAAAAATCACAGGGTTTCTTATGCACTCCTTTAAGATGACCGGAAGGCGAAAGCTACCTTCTTCTTCTTCGTGTCAGTCAATGTATTGATTTTGCCCGCCCCGCTCCAAAAAACTTTCTGCACCTAACGCGGTTTCGTACTGCCACCGTGATCGACTCACCGATCACGGAGGCTGTGCAAAGTTACTATGTCGTGGCACACGTCATCATGTGACATCACGTTATGAGGCTTCATGACGACGTCGCCAATTTGGGCAATCTGTGACGTCATGATGACGCCATATGGTGACTTCATCACGTGATGGGGATTTTTTTTCCCATGACTCGTGCTGACGCCGCCGACGTAGGACGCCGTCGGTCAATCTTCCCGTTTGATGAAGTATCGAAGGCTTTCGCCTTCATAAGCTATAGCGTTTGCTGGTGGATGCATAGCGAGCGAGTCAAACGCTGCGGTTGATGTGTGCTGCATTTGTGTTGGCAATAACAATCTTTCTGTCAATCGTGCATTGTCATGACGCAAATACAACGTGCTGAAAAGCCCAAATTTATTTGTGCCACTCTGAAACTCAAGGTTGGACTCTCCAACCCCATGCATTTTCTTGGAGCGCCTTACTTATTTATGCTGTTCGGACACAACATACTGACATAATTGCTGGGCAACTCACCAAATAATGCTGGGCATTATAATTTTGCATTTCACTATACGTGTTGATGTTACGCTTTGCAGCTGCAGGTTGCTGCAATAACTTCTCTTTCTTTCACCGCTAATTGAAGTTCACATGGGTTCACAGCCGACGTTTGCAGAACAAATCCGGCGAACGTATCTTCTTTCGTTTCCTTGACGTAGACCACTTCTCCTTCCACCAGCCATATCGAAGTGGTGAAGCTTTGCTCTATGAAGTTGTCGAGAGCGGCAAGTTCAGTGGAATGCACAATAATTACGGAGTATATTAAAAAAAGCATCGCATTTTCTCATGCTTTGCGTGGTAATAACCAAACGAAACGAACACTCTGAAATAACAGAAGCAGCGGCAGTTGCTCGCTTAGACGACTGATCAATATGCAGCGCGAGGCAACATGTCAAATGACATTAAAACACACGAATTTCGACCAAAAAAAAAAAAAAAACGTTGCATCGTCGGCACGGGACATCACAAGTTGCCACAGGCGCGCTGAAGTCGTAGTTATAACAAAATTCTTCTTGAACTGCTCTGATAGCGTCCTCGCAACAATAGTTGTTTGTCTACTCACAAATTTTCATATTTTGTGGCCTAATGTTCACGACACGGCGCCAAAACACGCTCGTAGCGAAAGCGAAACCATCAGTACGAACATACATGCAGACGCTCATACATGCAAAACCTCCGTCGGTCGCCGCGAACCTGTGCGATCACCGGCTTGAGGCTTCTTTCTGTTATGCTCCATTTGGTTATACATGCAGTCTACTTTAACATATTGCACATAGATTGCGCTCCGCTACTCTCTACATTTCACGCAAGAAGCCGGTTAAGGGGTCTCCATCGCGGTGACCGCGTGAAACGGGCGCTCCGTTTTCTGCGAAGAGACAGCGGCTGTAAACTATGTTGTGCTTTCTGTTCGTCAAAAATTATTATTTTAACAGTAAAGAACGTATTTCGCTTCGAAAGTATGCACAGAAATGTCCTGGAGCACTTCCGCGAGGTGTTTTGCAGAGCGCCGACAGCAAATCCTATGGGGAGCGCGCGGCGGTATCCTGCCTAGCACGCAATCGAGGCGCGTCCGATAGAGGGCGACTCCGTAACTCCTCGAGGCCAATATGTCCCACCAAAACTTTTTTGGGACATTTTCCGGAGGTTGGTGGTTTGTTGGGTTGTGATGTTTATATGTCCGATCACAATTTGCTAATTGTATTTGTATAAAATGATGTTTCCTAACCCAACAAACCACAACCTCCCGAAAATGTCCCAAAAAATTTTGGTGGGACATATACTACTTCCCAGAAAAAACCCTACAGCGCCAAAAAACGTCCCGAGTACGCTTTAGCAACCAGCAATTTCCAACTTTGGTGTTCTCCCAGAGACCTCGAAATAAGGGTTGCTCATTAATATCTCGGCTTCTATTCATAATGACGAAGCGGTTTTTTTTTGGCATCTAGACATCTAAATGCACACGCCAGCCAAATTTCATGCACCTAAATCCAGTGGTGTAGCCATGGGCATGGGCGGGAGTGGCACACCGGTGAATACAATACACCGTGGCACTCCTGCATTTGGCTACACCACTGGATTTAAGTACACAAAATTTGGTTTGCAGGTGCTCTTACACATGTAAATGCTGCGCATAAAAAATGCGCTTCGTTGTAGTAATGCGTGTTTGTGACATTTGTGCTAAGTAAACGAGGTTTACTTCTAAAACTGATTACACTCATTGCAAAAATATACATTTTCATAAATGCCCAGGGCCTTGAGGATTGGCATAAATAACTATGTATACAGAAATGATTCATTTTCAGCTGATCTTGTGCAATCTAGCCCAAATAGAAGAATCTTCATTGCAAGGTTTTCTCATCTGAAAGAAAGCAGAACCACAGAACACAATCTTGAGACACCTACAGCATTGTTAACACTGTGCGTACCCTTCCGCGTGCGCCCTGTCCTCGAAACTCATGTGCCGCCTGCCACATACAAAACGAATATACAAGAGAATGAGTACAGCTTACGTAAAGTAATTGCAGCCTAAGCACATTTTTTTTAAAACAGTGTTCTAAAACTTGACATCAAATGTCACTTCCTTTTAATTGTGTACCAAAGCCTGACCTCAATACAGAGACACAGAAAAACCACGATAGTCGTAGCAAATGCAGCGAGTGAAGAGTTTTTCTTGCCTCTTTCTTCTTCGTTCTTTTGAGTGCGCTGCTTGACTAGAACGGTATGATGGTAGTTCTTACTAATTATTAAGATGCACAACAATGCGAGACTAGAACATAACTTATGAATGTTGACTCTTAAGCAGTTGGCATTATTTTTGTGTCATATTTCACAAAACCGATATGGGTCATTGCTGTTGTTGCAAAGTGGGTTTGTTGGTACATCATACAATGTCACCACATAGCGCATATTTCGCAGAAGCATACATGGAGAGTCAGCGTCTAAAATGCAGCGATGTGATTGATGCGCCAATTGCGCCAAACTGCGCCAAGAGGCAAATCCTGCTACAATTCGGTAAAATATGTGCAATCTGCGCCAAGCCTGCGCCAAACCCGAAACTAGAACTTCTCCCTCACCGACAAGGTTGCTTGCGGGCTCGCGGCTCGAAGTTCACTTCGTTCGTTTCGCGCACAACCCTAGATGGCGTGACCGTCTTTGTTGTTTCTCCGAGCGCGTTTAGCCATCCTAGTATGATCCTAGCTCGTCGTCCGGCTCACTTTCTAGCTAGCGTACCGCCGGTACCGCTTCGGCTCGAGTGCTTGCTGGGGAGCGTGTTTAAGCGCACGTGGCGTGGGAGTGCGCACGTTCAGGCGTGCTCTACCTTGGACTAATGTTCAGTGCATCGGTGCTGCGTGGATAACGACACTGCGCGGTGTCAAGACCGAGACTTGACCGCAACAGCCCATTCCCTGGATGAGCGCCACATGCGACACCGACAATGGCGCCATTCATTTCGAAAGGTAAGAGAAACCATTTGCGCTGTGTCATTTCGTTGTGATGTTCAACATAACTGCAACTCCGTTAAACTTGCAAGTTTAACGAAGCGTAAGGTGGTGTGCTTAGCGAAACGAAAGTGTGTGGCGTCAAAGTTCTCGTGTAACATCTTGACAGTTTGAAGTGCGCATTTTCGTCTAACTGAATGAAGCGATTTCACCGCGTTTCTCTCCTTTGTTTCGCTGATAAGCCGCGCGATTTCCTCCAGAACCACTCAGTGAAAATGACGTGCTGTCATCGTGATAGCTATGACAATCAACGTACTTAGTCATGCCTGGCCGGTTTTTTGTCTTTGTTTACGAAAGTGCTACCAAATTCCCGCTCTCGCGCGCGACCGTGCCGCAGCGCGCAGTGGCGATGCCAAGGAACATTTCGAAACTATGAGAGTGAACACACACAGCAGTGAAAGTGGTGGCGGAGTGAGCGAACGACTCGTGTGGGTTTTGCCGATGCGCTTGTTGCGCATCATCTGCGCAGTGATCTGCCATGAAGCGATAACTAGTGCTGTTTCATAATCAAAACGTGGTCCCTGCTGCCGTGTGAAGCCTATTGTCCCTACCTAGTTGCGTGCAGCGCTCTCGGAGCTCTTGTATCGTGCACGTAGTCTTCGGGCCCGCTCCACATCGTGTACGGGTGCGTCGAGTGTCTTTTTTAGTGAAAGCAGCGATCGTTCGGTGATTTTTCTGGAAGTAACGCGCTCTTAGCGCTCCGAGGAGGCAGCGGCGTGGTGTTCGGATTGTCGCTGTTAAAAACGTGCGCATTACGCTTGCAACGGAGCTGCGGCACACGCGTTTTGGGCACATGGCTGTCGTACGTAGTGGCGCTTTCATTGGTGGCTGTCATCGCGCTTTTCGTGCTCGGCGTTCTTTGCCGCATTGGCGCCGATGTCGGGATCTGCATCACCGGAGGGGCGGAACATCTTTCGTGGCACAGAGCGGCATGGGCCACAACGACCGCGAGTTCAGGGTCGAGAAAACGTGATGTTAGTACGCATTACCGGCCACTCTACGGTAGCGAATATGGACATTCCGTCGGGCATTCGTCGCAATTACAATTTAGCTATGTAGATTTAACACAGGCAAAAACATAAAAATAAACGCAGCTTTAGCAGGAAAATAATGCATAGCGATTGCAGGGGCGCAGGCAGAAATGTTTTTCGGGGAAGGGGGGGGGGCCTTTTTGATTTGAAGAGGGGGGCCGGGCAGGAAAATGTGGTCGAGTGTCATTTTGTGCTCGGTATGTCATGGAAAAAATATTCAAAGGGGGGCGGGGGGTGGGGGGTGGCACGTGCCCGGTGTGCCATCCCTGGCTATGCCACTGAGTGCTTGTAATTTGTAGTTTATTCGAATGTAAAAGTTGATCAACGTATAGGACCCTTATATTAAACATGTACTTTTTCTTGCAGGTCGGTGCACTAAATTCAACAAGGACGTCCTGAATGACACGGACGGAAATGGCGACAGCATCTCTTTGTGGTGTCGTCAAATGTCCGACGACGCTGGCTTTTGCATATTGTGCAACCAAAGCATCAACTGCAAGCAGCATGGGGTCACAGCCATTAAAAAACATGCAGCAGGAAAGCGGCACATTGAATGTGCTAAACAACGTCGGGACAGTTCTGGGCTTCTCAAAAAACCAACGACCACACAGTCAAGTTTGGACTTCTCACCTAAAGGGGTGACATCGCCAAGTGACCGTGCAACTTAAAGGAGCCCTGACATCAAATTTACGCATGTGGATTTTTTTGCATCCGCGAGTAGCTATCGACCCCCAAGTAACGATTCTCGACTCAAAATGCAGCGGAAGGACGAATAAGTACCAGTAATGTTGATAAATATATCCGGTATCGAACGCGATTCAAAACGGGAGGAAAACCCGCCAAATTGTAGTGCTGGTAGCGCTACCTCGCGGCCACGTCGGGGGCCGCTCCCCAGCTGATCCCGCTGCCACAAAAAAAGGTGACGTCACGTCCAGCTGACATCGCTGACATTTCGTCTGCTAGGAGCGGCAGGCTCGCGATCCTGCGTTAAAAGCAATGTATTTATCAACCTCGGCCATACTGCCGGAGCACAGGAACACCAACTACGCACCTCATGTCGCGGACGTTTGGCGAGTGAATCACTGCTTTCAGCTGCAGTAGGGCACACGTATACGGTGGGAATAGCCCCGGCCTGGAGACTGGGCCTCGTATCAAACGAGAGACCGAACTGCTTCGCCAACACAGGATTCATCGTGTAGCAGCCCGCGTCAAAGTGAAGCGAGCAAATGCGGCTGCTGTTCACAGGCGTCCAGTCCCTCGGTCCAACGGCGCGCCGAACGAAGTCAACCCACTGGCTGCGTTGAGGTTCGAGGCTTGGAAATTCATGAAAGGACACGCACTTTCCGCTTTTTCCGCGCCTCGACGGGCAGGTTCGCACTACGCAGCAGCTCCCCGACATCCTGGCACGTACTGTGTCGCTCCGAGTGATCGCACTCGCGCACGACAAATCAGTCGATGCGACACGATGTACAGATCAACACAGCAAGAAGAGCCACTACTGAGACCACGCCGGGCGTCGGCGCCGCAATAAACACACTCAGACCGTCGACGTCATTGTTACTAGCGTATCACTAGCGTACGTCATAGGTGTGATTCTATCACGTGTTCTATCACACCTCACACGTTGCACTAGTGTCTATGTCGCAGGGCATCCAGTTTTCCGTTGAGTGTTCATACGCTGTTTGCCTGGTTTGCCCTCGAAATAAAATAACTTCCACGCGACCGACGTCATTCAAATTTGGCCAAGACGACCTATGCATACCGAGCAATCGAATGAGGGACACATCTCGACTTTGAAATTTGATGTCAGTGCTCCTTTAAGCAGAGACTCTCTTTGTTCTCGGAATCACTCTGAAGGGGATTCCATACGCTTGGGCAGACACTGCCACGTCACTCTATCCTAAGATGTTTCCAGACTCTGAACTTGCAAAAAATTTTTCTTGCAGGAGAACGAAGGCTTCGTATATTGTTTCAGACGGCCTCGGCCCTCACTTCAAGCAACTCATTACTGATGAGTTGAACAAGCCAGATACATTCTACAGTATTGCTGTTGATGAAACGCCCATACCTGAGCAGCGGTGTCAACAGCTTGATGTTGTGGCGCGCTACTTTTCACCTGTGGCAAAAGAAGTTGTTGTGGAGCATTTGGCGTCAAGCCGATTAGGATCTGCCACAGCGGATATCCTTTTTGAGGAAGTGAAAAAAGGCAATCCAGGATCTACCCCAGAACAATATTGTTTGTTTTTTCAGTGACGTGATGAAAACGTTGAGGACCAAGATGAAAGAAGTAAGCCCACTTATTATGGATGTCGGACACTGTTGCCTTCACAAGGTCCACAATTCCATTGGACGGGGTCTAGATGCCTTCGGATCAGACGTGGAAGCTGCCGTTGTTGACGTATACTACTTCTTCAAGTCTTCTGCAGTCAGAAGTGCTTCACTGAAAGCCAACCAGAAAATGATCGGTTTGCCAGAGAATGTCTTCCTTCGCCACTTAAACTCAAGATGGATCACCCTTGGTCCAGCTGTGAGCCGCCTCATAGAACAGTTCGACGCTGTGAAAAGCATTATTTTGTCGGACTCTGCATGTCGCACGGGAGGGAAAATGCGTGCACGCTTGGCGGAAGCATTTTCAGACAAAACATTTTATGCCAAGCTGCTGTTCATGAGGAATGTTTTCAACCTTTTCAGTGACTTTTTGTTGTTGTTTCAGAAGAGTGAACCGTTAGTACACCGTCTTTTTGATGAAATGGTGGCACTTGTGCACAAGCTTTGTGGACGTTTCATGAAAATGGAGGCCTATAAAACTAAAACTGGAAAGAACGTGCTCTCTGTGCAGCCTCGTTTATCTGCAACCTGGAAAGCAAAAGTGGAGGTTGGTGAGGATACTGAAGCTGCCATTGCCAGCTGGGAGTCGTCAGTAAAACAGACCTTCAGGTTGGGTGCCAGAAGCTTTTATGTTAAATGCACGGAATATCTGCTGTCAAGTCTGCCCTTAGACAATACCAATTTGCAAAGCCTCCGTTGCCTTCACCCAGAAGCGAGAGAGAGAGAGAGTTCTTCGAGTGACCTGAGGCTGCTTGCTAAAAGACTTCCTCAAGTAATCCAGCCCAATAAGGTTTCAGCTTTGATGGATGAGTATACCCTTTTTCAGCTTGAGCCAATGGAAACAGACTTGTCCATGAGTCTTGACAAACACTGGAAGAAAGTTTTTGACCTTTCAAACGCTGACGGAACGACAAAGTTTCCTTTGCTGTGCAGGGTGGTAAAGGCGCTGATCTGCATACCGCATGGTAATGCAGACCTTGAAAGAGGCTTTAGTGAGAACCGCCGCATACTTCTTGAAAGAGCGTGCTTGACGATCCAAAATGTTAATGGGATACGACAGGTTCTCTCATATTCGAAACGGTTTGAGGGAGACCCAAGTAGGCTTGTTGTCACGCCTAGCGTCATAAAGGCTGTGCAGGGGTCTTCGAAGAGGTACCGAGAGCGTGTTTCTGCGGAAGAGCTCGCAGCAAAGCGGAGGCATTCCGATTCAGCTGGAACACCTAAAAACGATGACGCTGAAAAGGCTGCAAATGATGCAGTGGAGACGGCAAAAGAAATGATAATCAATGCCGAACTCCTTATTGGTCGTGGAGTAAAGTCAAAGGACTTTGGCGATATTGAAAGTGGTCATTCACTTTTAGCAGAAGGCAAGTCCAGGCTTAATTCAGCATTTACAAGTCTGGCTTCTGCCAAGAAAAGGGCCAACTAGTCACCAGAGGCATGCAGCAAGTCGAAAAGTTATTCCAGGATGTGCGTCATATCACTATAATGACTGCTACAACAGCTACTGCGATTATAAGTATGCTCTTATCACGTGCTCATTCTGAAATAAGGGGAAGGTCTATTTTAAATTTCGTGCCATCTTGTGCAGTTTTTGCTTCGTCATTTTTTCCATTCTTGACTAATGCTGTCTTGTTTTCGGTGTATCTAGTCATTTTTTGTAATTTATTAAGTTTCGCCCGCACTGTAGGTTTCTTTGTCATTATATTTGAGTTTTGAAGTTCTCAAATAAACATTTTTATTTGCTTTGCAAGCTGTAGTGATTTATTGTTACACTTCTTGGCACGCGCATGCCTGCTCCAAAAGGGCATTTTCCTGCTACGAAACATCGTTTTGCCTGCTCCAAAGGCTGCTCCAAAGTGCCTTGGGCCGATCACATCACTGAAAATGGGTTAATTTCCGAGCACGGTGGTAATCTGGGCACGTTGATAGTCCGTTTCTCTGAACGATAAAAGCGCCGTTGAGACGATCACACAACGAAGGAACGCACGCGCACACATATACAGCGCTTCTTTCCACAGTTTATTTTGTGATACCATCATTACTTATATTGCAAAAGATGAGCACATCTGTTGCGCAGAAGTAACAGAACATTACTACGCAACAAGACGGACACTGAGAAAAACAAATTCCTTTTGTGTCAGCGCGAAAAACGGCATGCTAATGCGTTTGTCACCCATCTTTTCCAGCTCCCCCGCTTATATAATCCCGCGTGTAAGCTGATTCCTCTTTCTTCCCACAATTCTGCACGTGTTGAACAAAGGAAGGCAACCGCACTTCTTACAATGCATTTCTAGGAAACAATCTGCCACGTTTCCAGCATTGTAATGGTCTTCCCGCAGCCGGTCATTCAGGCTGCGACCGATTTGTCCACCGGGGCTGCGACTAGCTGCGACCACAAGACGGCGGCAGACAACACACTCGCTGACTGAGTGATCGGCTGCGTGAACGCCATTACAATACTAGAAACGTGGGGGCAGGGTTCCCCTTCAGGGGGGGGGGGTTCATTGAAGGTTCATTGCAGCGCCCCTCTCCCTATTAAGGCAATGTATGGGGCAGACTTTACGCCCCCCCCCCCCCCTTATGTGACTCAAGGGGGAAGCCTCTCCTGCCCACCCCTCGTGCGCACGCCTATGGGGATCACAAAACAAACTGTTGAAAGTAGCGCCATGTGTCTGCGTGTGTGTTCCTTCGTTGTGTGATCGTATCCAGTGCACTTTTACCGCTCATAAAAATTGTTTTTCGAGTTAAGCAGCCCATATATACCTTTCTCTAAGCGCATGAACAAGTATAATAACTTTATTACATGAATAGGTAAACATTCGGTGCGAATGCCCTGGGCCAAACTCAAAACACTTTGGGACAGTTTTGTCGGCTGAATTGCCTTAATATAATGGGCCCATAATCCCCTACGAGTTATTTTTTATTTTATTTATGACATACTGCAGGCCCAAGTAAGGGCCCAAGCAGGAGGGGCATGGGAAAAACAGTACAAAATATAAAAAAAGGAAGCAACATTGTAAGTATGGAACAAAACAAGGATAGCTTACAAACATTGGCATATAAACAAAGCATATACATGTTCAAAGCAATAAGAAAGAGAAAAAAAAAAAGAAGGTAATCTTAGGCTCAAAATTTACACGCAGTTCATTTTTGGTTCTGCTCATTTTGAGCAAAGAAAAAATAATACTTAAGAAGTGAGAGAGTGTCTTTTTTTTTCTCGCCTTCATTACCCTTCGTACAGGCGCTATCTCTTCCTCGCGAGTTATTTCCGTATATAACACGTGGACAATATCAGCACTAAACCTTGAGCCTATCAGTTATTTTGTGCTGTTCGACTACATGCTGCTTTCCCCTCTTGAGCAGCCAAGAACACACAAAACGAAGTGAAATCAGTTGATCGCACACGATATAGCGACGCAACGCAAGGCATAATGGGCGTGCGACTACATGGCAAAGCGAAGTAGGAGAATTCACTACCCTCATATATGGAACACTCCAGAGGTTATTTCTTCGTGGACGTCATGCACGTGAACAGCCTGAGGACATCATGAATTGTGCATAAAAGACGGAAAAGACGGAATAATTCCTGTATCTTTAGTCAGAGCATGAAGTATCGCTTATACTCGCACATACGTGTAAGCAGAAACCAAGATATGAAGGCTATCATTATATTTCTTCTAGTTTACATTTCGTGTATATAATAATATTTTAAAAGCTTTCTCGCATTAAAAAATACACGAGATGCGAGAAGAATCTTATTAGCACGTGTGGAAAACATGTACTGTTTCGGAGCAAAGCTCAAGTCAAGGCAAAATTTTTCCTATTGCTGCGGTCTAAAACAAGCGAATTATGTCACGAATCATCTCAAACGGGTTCTTAGGTTTTCGTCGCGCCCGCGTTTTCTATCGACTCATCCTAGTGGAAGGGAAACAAAGGCAGCAGGCGTGAACTCGGAACTTTGCGCTCGCACGCACTATATGAACTTACACCACTTTCACGCACAACACAAATATCCGATTGCAACTTCGTTGCATCGAGATGGTCGTACATACCTTCTGTAGCGATGCAAATCCACAAAAATCCCGTAATTTTGACGATGACATGTGCAATACCATACGAATCCACAGGGCACGCAATGGAGCACAGAAACCCAATGAAAAACCACGGCTGCACAAGGACGGCAGACAAGAAGACCGAGCGCGTCACAAAGCGCGCATGCGCGAAGCCAACAGCAAGTGCGCATGCGCGGCTTTCCTTTTCAGTTTTTTTGTTTTTTTTCCACACAAGTGTTTTGCTCCCTCAAGGGCATTTCGGGAATCAGTGCGGGCTGTTTTGTTTTGATGGCGTTTTTATGAAAATCGTTTGTACCGCAATGACTTTCTGGGGCTCTTTTTGGTGCCCAGTAAGTTTTTAGTTGTTTGTTTATATCCAGAAAACACGTTTTGCCAATTTTTAAGAAACATAAATTTGGGAGCTACACATTCGGGTCATTTCGGGAATCCAAGGGAGATGGTGTGGTTTGTTGGGAAGTGTGTCTAAGTTGTGTATGAAGTGTTTTTGTACCAGACTGTATAGGCACCCGTCAATGCAGTTTACGAGATGCGACGGCAGCGCCAGAACACACAGCCTAGCGAGTAGAGACGTAGCAAAATCGGACTCGCCAGGGCACAGCTGCATCATTTTTCAGGTGTGGGTAGGGGGGTGACGGGTGATTATGTACGCACCCAGGAAGCGTTTGTTGAAACGGCGCCCAAAGGGGAGATACTTATGGCGTATTCGGTTGGGCGTTTTCGAGCGCTCTGAAAAGTTGCCGCGCCTTCGGTTGGTAGAATTCGAGCGCTCGGACTACCTTCGGATGGCTTTTTCGGAGCGTCAAACTCTGACTCGGAGCGCTCCCGACCGCTCTGACTTCGAAGTCAGAGCGTGGCGCGATCTGGCCGGGAGGACGGATCACGTGACACAAGCCGGCAACCACGTGATCACGTGGTTGCCGTCAAGTGACAGCGCGAGAACGCATTTCGGAAGGAGACATCGCCGGACGTCCGTGCGCGTGTGTTGTTCACGGCGTTTTTGAGCGTGTGTGTGGTGAGTTCACATCTACGAAGCCATAAACGCACCATGTCAAGAAGGATGTGGCTAGTGAAGGCGGAGAAAACGTCAATGCTGTTGTTACAGCAGCTCGCTGGCGAATGCCTTGAAACTAGCACCTCGGACGACGACGACGATCGCCAGATTTATGTTCTGAGCTCAGAAGGCTGTTGCTACGTCCAGATATGTCGGAAATGGCCACTTAACTGATCGGCGCCATTTGCCGATGCAGCGCAGGAATGTTTACCCGGCTGCTTCCCGCGCTGGCTGCACGGTGGCGCTACAGGTGCGCTGCTCCGAAATCGCCTATGTATTCGGTTGGTACGCTGCCTCTCGCGCTCTGATTGCGAGCTGCCTCGGCATCTGCTGATTGCGAGCTGCCTCGGCATCTGGCGACTCTCAGTCAGAGGGCCGGAGCGACCAGCCGAATACGCCATTAAAGGGGCCCTCTAACACTATTCAACCCCGCACTTTTTACTCGTGGGTTGTGTAGACTGAAGTACAGACAGATTAATGTCGCAAGAACGGTAGTGATAACGGCACGCAGTCCTAAGTTATTCGGTTTAGAAAATTCAAAAATACAAGAAAAAAAAAATCCCTACCCTCAACTTGATTTTCGCGCGGTCACCTGACCACATTTCACTCGCCCTGTGACGTATGCGGGATGCCCAATGAAGTGAGGTAGAAGCGCCTACGTAGGGGAAGCTCGCACACCATTGTTCAGGGGTGCAACAGCTGCGCCAATTGCGCCAAATTGATACAATTCCCCCGTTTTTGCGCCGAGCTGCGCCAAAACCATGAAATTGGCGGAAATTGCGCCATGCTGCGCCAAAATGCCCGACCAGCCTCAAAATTTTCTCAGCTGCGCTAATTTCAGCGAGAAATGGAGGCTACGTTGGCCACCTGCAGTTTGCGTGAGCAATTAGGTCAGGACACTCGCAAGACGCGGTCGACCAAATAAAGTAATAACGCCGCGCACCCATCGGTCCGCTGACCGCAGCGGATACCTATCGGCGGGACGACGAAACTTCAAGACAAAAATGCGTTGCCGTAGCCACTTACGCTTCGCGGGAAATATGAATTTCCTAGTCAGCAAACGCGGCTATAGGAGACCAGCGCTGGATAGGTGGCGCGCCGAAAAAGGGCACCTGGCGGCGAGTCGCGACACAACTCAGCCGCTCGCGCCCAGACGGCCGGCCGCAGTGTACCGCGGCGAGAGCACGCGCGTGCGCCGTTCCCCTGCTTGATTTTATCACGAGCAGCCGTTCCGCCAGTAATACTGCACTGTGGTTCTTAAAAAAAAAAAAAAAAAAAAGAACTTTGTCCGAAGGTAACTCTCACTGCAAATCACTGGAATACGGAGAGAAGCTCAGCAAAGCGGACTGCGCCTATATGCTTATGGCGTCGAAGAGACAGTGCGGTGCCATGATTGCGATTCCCTCATCAACATTTTCTGGCTGCTCGATGGGACTCGTGTCAGGCTAGTGCAGGCTGCACGTCTCTATTGATAAGTACGTGCTGCGTCGATATCCCGGTGCCCACTTCTGCAGTAAGAAAAATAGAGACAAGGAGTAGCGCCATCAATTTTTTTTCTGGAGTGGTATGTATTCCCAATGCGGGGTATGTGTACACGCGGACGTTGATGAAGCAAACCACCGGGGTAGTATAGCACGTATGGTGTCACGCTGCTATACTCGAGGCCGTGGTATAGATTTCCGGCCACGGCGGTGGCATTTCGATGGGGGTTAGGCGTATTAAACAAGTGAAACTCCAATGTCTGTTAGTTCTAATTAATATTGTGTTTAACAAAGAAACAACGAGCCCTTAAATTTACTTTTCTTCCCTTCATAGGTAAAAATCCAAGACATTTGACAATTCTCTAGCGAGGCATAAATTCCGATGTCACTTCGGCACGGCATCCAATGCAGATAGAAGCTTTCCGCATCGGCTGACTCCAGAAAGCTAAGCCTCGAGTAAACCGCTGCTTTATTCGTAACAAGACCCATGTCTGTAGCACAAATTAAGTTAAACGGAGGCATCACAACATCGAGTATCCATCGCGTGCGTATTTCTTATAACAGCTAGTTCAGCGGCTTGGGCGAGCGTGCCCCCGCAAACATGTCGTAGACAAGGCAGCTTTCCTTCTATACGAAACTGTTTGCAAATAATGTAGACTACCTGCCCGCCGTATCCTTCAAGATAACGCGGGGGGCATCAGGAGGAGGTTGGTGGTGGTGGTCAGATAAAAAAAAAGTTGTTAGATATGCCACATGCTGCATAATATGCTAGTTTTATTTTGGACAAACTGCCGGTTAACTGCTGGTGTTCGGCCCTGGTTTTGACTGGTGGCCGTCTTGACTATCTATAAATCTAGCAGACATGAACAATTCGGTTTAGAAACCAGCCCGACGCCACTAGACAGGAGAGCAAGAGCAGACCATACTCCGCTCGCCCGTCCGCTTGAATGCAACGCCGCTGCCGTTTTTATTCATATGATTTAAAAGGAAAAATGTAGACGGATACGTCCTCGCTCATCTCTACTTGAATACGCAACAGTACCGCCAGCGCCATTTGGTTTTGTTTCGGCGATGCGCGCCCGCACCGCCTCTACCAGTGGCCGCTCTCGTCTGCGGGAGCGGCTGAGAGGTGCGCGCTTTGACCACCAGGGCGGCGCTGCCCGCACCGCCAAAACTCCAGCGCTGGTTCCCTATGGCATGTTAGCAACTAAAGCTGAAAGCGTATGGCGCGTTTTCCGCGCGCGAACAAACTCTACGTGCTGCGGACACCGGCGTTGCCGGTGACCACGTTGGTTGCCATAGCAACGGTACATAAAGGCTGAACCTCATGCAGCGTTTTTTCCGGCGTTTTCTGACGTTGCGTCTCTCGGCGTCATGAAATCAACGCCGCCAGAGAGGGCGGCCAACCACATGGAAAGCGCCGAGGCCAGCGCCAGCGCAGCGTCACACATGCGACCAAAGGGAATGAACTTGATACCTCGCAAAGCAGTGTGAAGTATCCGCCACTTCACCAACAAAAATATTCCTGATTACAAGTTTTATGTCTAACTTGCTGTTTTGTAGTGAGGGAAACGAATCACAGTGCCGCCGAAAGGCTACTTTTGTTTGTTTTACTTGTAACGCCACCTATTGAGAATAAGAAGAACCACAAACTCGTAATATATGGCCTCTGAGCTTGAAGTTGTCGCCCGTTTTTGAGGACACGCATTCGGCCAATACACTCAGGCCTGCTAAGCCTACCGATGAACTTGAGGATGGCGCTCGGAAACTGTTCGAAGAAATCCCGAGCGCTTGCTGTCGAAGCTTCTGAGGGACAAGCTAAGTCAAATACAAGCATCAGTTGAGAACTTGCGGGTCACACAGAGCACGGCGACGACTTAATAGATCTGAGGCGGGTGGCAGCCATTTTGGCAGCAGCGACGGCGCCGTTATGTAGCGGAAGTCGCTGCCAACTACGCGCTGATTGGTTCTCCGTCCATCGAACGGCTTCCGGCGTCGACGCCGACGCTGCAGATGTCTGGATCGTCCTGAGGTGGACGTTTCGGCCACCGTCACCAGTAGCGCCGACGCAGAGTGACGCCGGCGTACGAAACGCCGGGAAAACACCGGCAAAACGCTGCATATAGTTCGGGAATAGATATCCGGTGCTGTCGCCGGGCCAACGGGCACGCGCCGTTGTTACTTTATCTGGTCGATCGCGCCTTGCATGCGAGCCGAGTAGTTGTGCCCTAAACCTAACCCCATCGTGAAAGAAAAAAAAAGGGGTGGAGGAGGGGGGGGGGGGCTGTAGCGGTGTTCGAAAATTTCCTTGCCTTGTTCTAACCCGTGCAAAACGCTGCTTAAGCCACCTTCGCCGCAGTACACCGGTGCCGTGCGGGAAAACGTATTAAAGGGACACTAAAGGGGAAAACGATTTTTCGTGTATTAGTTAAGTACAATTTCGCAATCCCGGAAAACACCACTCTTACCGCAACACGACGCTTGGTAAGCGAGAAATCACGCGAAAATAAAACGCGGATGGATGACGCCACCTTTAGATTCCCGCACCAAACACCGTGACGTCATAGATTCTGAAGGCATCTACTGAGTCCTACGTAGCTTCTAATCGGTTCGAGAGGGGGGGGTCGAGGGGGGGGGGTTCGATTTGCTTGCGTAATACACACGCAAGCAAACCCCCCCTCCCCCCCCCCCCCCAACCCCCCTTGGCTACGCCACTGCACGGGCCTCTTGCCTTTAGCGTCCGGGATCGAACCCGCGTCTTCGGGTCAGTATCCGAGAACCGTGCCACCGCGGCGCGTATGTTGAATGTGTATATTTTTTTCACAAATGGGCAGCGCAGCTTTTTTTTTCCCCCTCTTTTGTGTGTGTCATGGTAGCGCTTGTTTTACGAGAGTCTGCTGCTGAGCCTAGTGGGTAAATAGCTTGAAGGAACGACGAACCCAGTCTTGAAGGACGCGTACACAGGAGGAGAAATTTTCACGAGCACACACTCTGGGACTAACAACATTTGAATAACGCGGCTCGAAAGGAAAGCTATGGCGTACATGCATACACCGTACATGATGCAATAGAGATTAAAGCGCTGCGTATGAGACAATCCAATGATAAAAACACCCATGAGCCATAAAGAGCCATGCAGATACAAACGCAGCTCATTGTTTACCTTGATCTAATTACATTCTTCTAAAAAAGCCGTCTCTTTTCACAATAACTGTAAAGAAGTAATAACGTACCGATCATGCGATCATGTTTTTGCATTCGATGCACTTCAATCAGCTCTCTTTGAAATGTCGTGGCGGCCCCACCAATAATTTTGGTATCATTACAAAAACGGGCGAGGAACTGTGCAATGAGGAAGAAAATTCGCTCTGCTTGTTTAGATGTGGGCTCAAAAGGACGAGGACAAAGGGAAGAAAGTACACACACACTGGCGCTGTGTGTGTGTACTTTCTTCCCTTCGTCCTCGTCTTTTCGCGCCCACATGTGAGAGCATGACAGACCAACAAGCCCGTGTCGCTACCCTCGTCAAATTCACTCCTTCTACTGATGAGACGGGCGTTTCATATGTTCTTTCAGGCGAGTATTAACCAGTGTAGGCGGTAACGCTTTACCTTTTTCGGTAACTTAGTAATTCGTTACGATTTCAGAACTGTAACGGGAACTCTCATAGGCGTGCGCAGGGTTGCCCTTCAGGGTTGGGGGGGGGGGGGGTTTCGTCGCAGCGCCCCCCCCCTCCTTATTAAGTCAATGTATGGAGCTGACATTGCGCCCCCTTCCTATTATGTCAATATATGGGGCTGACGTCGCGCCCCCTTCTTAGCCCAGGTGAAAATGTGTAACTGGGAATCCAACTGGTTTCAACTGGCATTAACTGGGATCAACTGGTCCCAGTTGCAGGCCAACTGATTTCAGTTGGGAACCAACTGGGTACGGTTGGTCCCAGTTGCAAGTGGTTCCAGTTAGCAGCTGGTCCCAGTTACAGCTCAACTGGCCGCCAACGGGGACCGTGACCAGTTGAACTGAAAGCAGCTGGTCCCAGTTGGAAACCATAACCAGTTGAATTGGAAGCAAGTGGTCCCATTTATGTTCTAACTGGAAGTGCGACATGTTGTTCTGGTAGTACTATTCTTCACACTAAAAAAAATGACCTCGAATGTACATATGACGTAGTATTGTTGCACATGAACAAATGGGCTTTATCGAAAAGTTTTTCTGTCTCACCCACAGAAGGATACCGGATCGCTAGCCTAGTAAGGGGCCGATATTAAACAGATAGGACGATGAGAAAATTAGCGTCTCATGGTTTGCGAATCAATTACCCTTTCCTATATTGTCCTCATCCCCTGTGCGTTGTTTTAACCTCACTGACTCGATCAAAATAATAATATCGTGGAATATTCCGTTGCGCAAATGCGCAAACACATTGCGCTCAAACGTACGATTGTTTGAGCTATTCAGTACATTCAACTGTATTAAGCTGCTGCCAATCTTTTTACGTCCATCGCGGTGACAATACGCGCAGGCGAAGCGGTCCCGATTGACGCAGGGGTGTTAATGTTGCCGTTATCTCGCCGGGAGCATGCCTGCTTGACAGCCTTGTGTGCAGCACAATGTAATTACTTCTGTAAAACAAAGAAAAATAGCGCAGTGACGAGCCGGTAGCTACCACGGCCGAGACTGCCGAATGTACTACACCGTACCACCGTACACCACCACAAACATCTACCACTCCCTCTTCCTCTCTACCGGGACGGCCGACAGCAGTCACTGTAGTTGCGTATCTAATCTTACGCGCAAATAGTGAATGAAACAGTGAACTTTAATCAGACATAAATGTACAGTGTACTGAAATGAATTATTCAGCGCAGATTTCACAATATTTAACGAAAGAAAGAAGCTGGATAGCACAGGCAGAAAAATTCGAAACACAGCAACGATCAGTTTCGTACAGCACATGTGGCGAGGGCTAGCTACCGAGCTACGGGAGCGCTGCGCTGTTGTCGATGATGAACGTGGAGTCATGGCGTAACTTAAATATTGTTGATTAGTGTTCGACATGTTTCATCTCTGGAAGACTTCTTGCACCTCAGGCGATCGTCGGACGAGTGTTTTTGCCTGTGACAAGACGGATATGTGGATCCATTGTGTTCGTAATGCTGCGCTGCCTGCCTTGTCCGCGATGCAGCCGTTTGAAGGTAAATAATCTCTTCTGCTTCGAGTGAGATAATATGTAGATATACTATAGTGCAACACAGTGTTTTGAGCGTGGAGATGATGGAACGTTGCCTTGTAAACAATGCTTTAGACACGGCGCTGTACGTGTTGGTGCTGCAAATTTTCTGCCATTTGTTTTGGGAGCGTCATAAAAAACGAGTGTTGAACAGCATGCTAAATAACTACTAAATATACTTGTGCACAGTTGTAGCTCTGTCCGAAGTGCAAGAACAGGGCACGTATTTGCTCAGCAAATAAATATCCACAAACCTTGTCTGTGTACGAGCTTCGGCTTTACTGGCTAATGCTTTTCTTTTGTTTCTGCCGCTGACTGTTTAAAAATCGGAATAGACCAGGGCATGATCTCTACAGATAGTATTTCTAATGTGAATTTTATGAGAATTCTCAAGGAGATGAGAATTGAGAATTGTACGTGGCACGATTTGTGTTTATTGCACCGCATAATACTGCGTGGTGCATCTGTACCTTTTACCAATGCATACATATATATACATTAAATGTGTGCTTATTTATTCACAAACATGTTGTTGACTGTACATGGTAGATGGATTTGTAGAAAACTACAATCGCATATATGGACCTCACTTATAAATCATACATAAAAAAAATATCCCGCAATGGTATATTCATCGATCGAGACGCGCATTAAGAGCCACAGTTTCTGCTTACAGAAGCTATCCGCAATTGCACCTTGTACTTGTGTTTTTGGTGAGGGCAATATCGGCTTCACATAGGGGCACACTGCACGATTTTCTCACTAAGAATAAACCAATACATGTTGTATGTTGAAGTTTAATTTTTGGTAGGATATTGCACGTGTAAAGTAGTCATTACAGTTTCTCTAACTGTATAAATATTGCTTTCAGATGGTCACGTACGCACGAGATCTACGAAATTCGCAAGCGTCTGCCGCCTTTTCAAGGAAGCAATCAAGATTCTTCACGGCCCGTGAAAAATCTGCAACGTTTCTAATAAATGGAGTCGAGTTTCAGAGCCAAGCTTCTTCGGCTGCATGCACTGCAGGGTCCACTGACAACTTGTCCCAATAGCAACTGGAAACAACTGGGACCAGTTCAAGTGGTTTATGGTCAAATTCCCAATGGCGACCAGTTGCCAGTGGGTCCCAACTGGGACCAGTTCAAGTGGTTTATGGTCAAATTCCCAGTGGGGACCAGTTGCCAACGGGTCCCAGTTGGAACCCACTGGCAACTGGTCCCCACTGGGGAATTTGACCATAAACCACTTGAACTGGTCCCAGTTGTTCCCAGTTGGAATATTTTCACCTGGGAGGTGACTAGGGAAACGGTCGCCCCCCACCCCCCGTGCGCACGCCTATAGGAACTGTAAGCATTTTTCGGTAACATGTGGTGTCACGTTACTCATTACGAAAAAAATTAGCGCAAAATGACACAAGGACGAGAAGGGAGGACACAACATTAACGCACGTGTTGTGTCCTCTTCTCGTCCTTGTGTCATTTCGCGCTAAATTTTCTTGTAATTTTCGACAAGTGCACTGCTCTTTTTCAAGGCTGCAACCTTGAAGGTTGCAG
>JALIZH010017778.1:5000-46052 GCA_030522465.1 Rhipicephalus appendiculatus
AATCGCTTCCTCGGCGATTTCGTAATTGAAGGGTTGGACTGTACTAGGCGATTGGTTGAGTACATTGTTTAACTTACGTTTAGAGTCAGCGATAACCTTGAAATCTACAATGACGCAGCTGTAAATGCCGACGCGTTTTAACTGCGGATCACTTTTCCGACTACAGACGACTGTGCTCTGCGCTATATTATTCAACCGCGCTTGTTTTGTTTTGCAGAACCAGCGTTGCCGTTGGGTGGACATGCAAAGGCGCCAGAACTCACGCCAAAAGTAGCCAAAGTAGCCATGTCATTTGATATTATCGCTGAATTTCTAGCCAAAGAGAACAGAAGCGGTATTATCAACAGAGTCTTTATTATTGATGAATAAATAAAACCATTTTGAATAAGTAAAACCACAAGTTTAAAAAAAGAGCCATGGCGCCAACTGAAAATTTTCGTCGCCAACGGGGTCCAAAAAGTAGCTAATTTGGCGCAAAGTAGCCACCAACGGCAACCCTGTGCAGAACACAGGTCCAGCCAATAAAGGGTCCACTCTTTCATCTGTTCGACTTTTGTGTTCTCCACAATGACAACCACGTGACACGCTGTACATCAGCTGAATCCTTTCCCGCAACGCCGACTTCGATCAAGTCGCAGTTACGGCACCTTTGCCGGGGGGTATAGAGCTGGGTAGAGCTACGCTTGTTCATTGCTTTATTTTGAAGTGTGCAGGTTTCACCAGTCAACACTGTTAGCAACGCTCGGCGCAGATCGAGCCTCAATGTTTCAGAAGCTTCGCGATTGTTTGAGCTCATTCTGTTACGATTACATGCGGTGCGTGAACGGTAAAGTTTATTCAAGACCTTACGCGAGCACCAAGGAGGAAAAAATTGCTGGAGTGGAAATTATTGCGCAAGAGTGAAGCCGTGCCAAGGAGCCGTGCCATCCAAAAGATGGCGGCCGCGGCAGCCATCTTACTAGGGGCAAGATGAACTGTCGGCGTTCGCCGAAGTAAATGGAACGTTTTTCTCGCACGCCCAACGAGTTTACCATAGCAGCTTTTTCGGGTCAGATACTTCTCGAAGTGTGTGTTTGTGTTGCTAGTTTTAGTAAGCTTCGAATTCTTGGCAAGTTTTATTGGAGATTAAGTTACCAATAATCGTCTCGACATGTTATTTCGTCGGCACCAACTATCTTTTATTTTATAATTAACGTAGCGTTTATACCAACAAAGCAAAGCCACTTGATCTGTAAGTGGCCACCACCAGAAAAGAGAGCGTTTCGAAGATCTTTGGTGGGCAAAAGCTGGCTTCACTTTTGCTGGCAAGGCATTCCGAGAGCTTCCACTCCAGCAATTTTTTAGATGTGAAGCATCTTATGGCGAAGCTTAATCCGGTGGTGGTGTGCGGCGTGGCCTCCCTTACTGCGCATGCGCAGACCCTTTAAAAAAATAAAAATAAAAAAAACCACCTCTCCCCCTCTCTCTCCTCCTAGGCATCCCTCCCCGCGGCAACCACACCCTCACTGCGCATGCGCCTCCCCTCCTCTCTCCCCTCCTATGCTCCCCCCCTCTCTCTCCTCTGGGCATCCCTGCCTGGGCTCCCAATGCGCATGCGCGTCCCCCCCTCTCTCACCCCTCCTACGCTCCCCCCCCCTCTCTCCTCTAGGCATCCCTGCCCACAGCTTCCACACCCCACTGCGCATGCGCGTCCCCCCCCTCTATCTCTCCTCTCCTACGTCCCCCCCTCTCTCGCCTCGTGACGCCGACGCAGGCAGCGTCTGCTAGCGAGTTTCTTGGTTGGAAAAACCGACTGCTCGCGCTGCACAACCGTTCACTGTGCATCCCGTATATATGGCAATGGATCTTGACCTCCAAGGTGGTGCCGGTGGGAGATTTCTCCTGTGCGTTGTTGAACAATAAAAATTCGCAGCGTGCGCGTTAACTAAAAGCGCACTGCGGGTCTCTGTGTCCAGTCGGAGTCTTCTGTCTCTCATTGCCCATTAGCAGCGATTGGCATGTTCCAGTAGGAAACACCGCTCCATCACTGCGTGCTTTGCGCCTCCTCAGTTTTCTCTCCTGCGCAACGCTGCGATAGCGCCAGCGTCAACGCCACCGCCAGTGTAAGCGTTAGCGCCCGCTGCTTCACATCTACACATGGTTCCCTTTAGCGGGAGATGGTGTAATTTTTTAGATGTGAAGCATCTTATGGCGAAGCTCAATCCGGTGGTGGTGGTGGTGGTGTGCGGCGTGACCACCCTTACTGCACATGCGCAAACCCTTTAAAAAAAATAAAAATAAAAAACCTCCTCTCCCCCCTCTCTCTCCTCTAGGCCTCCCTCCCCGCGGCAACCACACCCTCACTGCGCATGCGCCTCCCATCCTCTCTCCCCCTCCTACGCTCCCCCCCTCTCTCCTCTAGGCATCCCTGCCCGCGGCGTCCACACTCCCACTGCGCATGCGCGTCCCCCCTCTCTCGCCTCGCGACGCCGACGCAGGCAGCGTCTGCTAGCGAGTTTCTTGGTTGAAAAAAACCGACTGCTCGCGCTGCACAACCGTTCACTGGCCACCCCGTATATATGGCACTGGATCTTGACCTGCAAGGTGGTGCCGGTGGGAGATTTCTCCTGTGCGTTGTTGAACAATAAAAATTCGCAGCGTGCGCGTTAACTAAAAGCGGACTGCGGGTCTCTGTGTCCAGTCGGAGTGTTATGTCTCTCATTGTCCATTAGCAGCGATTGGCATGTTCCAGTAGGAAACACCGCTCCATCACTGCGTGCTTTGCGCCTTCCCCAGTTTTCTCTCCTGCGCAACGCTGCGATGAGCGCCAGCGTCAACGCCGCCGCCAGTGTAAGCGTTAGCGCCCGCTGCTTCGCACCTACACACGGTTCCCTTTAGCGGGAGATAGTGTAATTTTTTTAATTCTCGGCGAGCACCAGCGACATACGCTGGAAGGTTCGATGGCTGCTCTATAAAAGGCGACGGGTGCCCCCGATGATCATGGTGAGTTTTAGTGTATCGGGAAACGCTTACGTTGGCGTTAGCGTGCGTCTCAACGTTAACGCTAAAACGTAACGCGCGGCATGCGAACTGGTGAGCTTTTAGTACAGCGAAAGGTATTCCCGCTGACGCTAACGCAAGCACATACGGCGCCATCAAGTTATAAAAACAGCAAATGCACTGTAAAAACCTCAAGTGCGCCACTAAATCGAGCTGATTCGAAGCCACCGCTGCTGCATCTCCGTGCCGCATTTAGTTCAGTGTTGCGTGCTTTCTTTCGACATATGCCACAATCGACCATTCCACAAGACCCCTATTACCTGTTTCAGCTTGACTTGTGGCCGCATTTCCCTTATATCGGAAACAGGCGAATTAATACAGCGTCACCATCTCTGCGCGGCTACGGAAAATATGAGCGAACCTTGTCAACAAATTTTGTTAAGCCTTCTGCAGGGCAAATTGACTGTTTATCTCGAAAACGGAGCTATCTTGTCGGCAGTATACGGCTGGCGAAGCCTCATTACTCAAATCTAAATCAAATACGAGCATTATTTGAGAATGAATGAGTTTAATAATACAGGCCGACGGCCAGAAAGATTCGAAGTGGACGGCTCTCGCTTCAACAGGCACCGCCATCTTGCCCTGCGTACGGGTTCTCTTGCGTGCGTTAGCGTTGAACGCTATATTCGAGAAATAGCGCCCTCACGTAAGAGCTCGGGCTACGTTTACGTTCTGCACATGCTCAGTTTGGAGCACGCAACGCTAACGCTAACGCTAAATCCTTGCGTTTGCTGTTTCCCGCTATACTAAAACTCCCTCATATCATCGATGGCCGACGCTATGTTCACCGCTGTCAGTGTACAGTGTGAATTGCTTCAAGTTTGACTTTCCGTTTCTCCGTGGCACAGGTTCGCCTAAATAAGAAGTTTCATCTTAAACCCGCCGACTGCTGCCTTCTTCAGTGTCACCACCACGTGACAACATTCACATCATCTCGTCGTAAAGGTCACTTTTTTTTTTTCGATAATACTGACGTCTGTGCTCTAAATAGAGTGCTCACGTTACGTGACATACCATAAGTTACACTTTAAACGCCAGTGTAGTCGATGTTCCTGGTAAGTTCAGGATACGCTCACAACTACAGCACTTACAAAAACACGTCGATCCACCTCGCAACGTTGTCTCAAAGCCAGAAATGCCGCATAGGTAAGTACTCTCCGAGGGCTTTGCGCATGAAACCGATTAACACGAGGCATTGGATCTGCCGAATATTTTGTTACAATAAATCTTTTCGTCGCTCTGTCACTCTTTCCGCTCTCTCTCTCTTAGCTATTTCATTGCATGTGCTAGTAACAGCTTACTTTTTTTTCACAGCCCAAGAACTCAGTACAATTCGTTAACCAGCAAAGCTGAAACTTGCGGCCTCTCCGTTTATTACTAGGTTAGTCCACAGTGTTCGTTAGTCTTTCCCAATTACTGGTTACATCTGTCCAGAAATCTTCATTGGCCCGTGTGCTTGCTTCTTCGTTTTAAGTGGAACGAAAGTGAATAATGGGATTTGCCCCATTCATGTGGCACATATTTTTTTGCGCGCAAACGAGTTCATTTTTAATTAGCCAGTAATGGGGCTTGCCCATTTTGTGTGGCATATAGGGGCTAGGGGTTTTAGCGTACACAGGGCGTACGAACCTTGCTTTCGCCTAAGCCCCATAGAGCTTCGCTGTGAAAAACATAAAGAATGGTCTCGCGCAAATATCACGAGTACTGTTTTCTTTTTTCTTTTTTTTCTTTTTTTTATTTTTTCATTATTATTATTATTTTTTTTTTTTTGGGGGGGGGGGGGGGGTGGCTGTACTTCCAAGACCGTTCGCGCTGCCAAGAACTGACTTAAGCACAAGTAGGAAAAATTAAGACAGCTTCGCCCTAGTGGTGTCAGGCCTGAAGGAAGTGCGGAGTTGGGCAGCCTTCTTTTGTTTCTCTTCGATTTTCTCTTTCCTTCTCTCCTTCTTTCTTGTTGTATTTTTCCACTTTTTCGGTAATTCTTTTTATTTCTACTTGTTGCTCTTTTTCTTCCTATTTTTTTCCCCTTCTTTCTCTCTCTTTCAATTTCTCGCTTGCTTCCTCTGCTTTTCAATTAACGTGCTCCGCACTCAATATCATCGTCAAGGCACTCGAAGAACAAGAGGAAGAAGTCTTCCCTTTCAAGCGAGCACGCGCTCAGTATGCTACAGATGGCTCTGCTATAGGTACTTTTGCCTGCGTTGATATCATCGCCAAGGTGCTCGAAGAACAAGAGGAAGAAGTCTTCTCTTTGGCGCCAGCGCGCGCTTCAGCTGGCTATGCTATATGTGGTTTTCTCTGCGTTACGCCAAGCGACGTTTTCCTGCGTTACGCCAAGCCTGGCCCTCTAAAGTGCTCCGCACTTAAAAGACACAAAGAAGGTTAATCCTGAATTTTCCGAT
Source organism: Rhipicephalus appendiculatus (assembly GCA_030522465.1). Classification (NCBI taxonomy): domain Eukaryota; kingdom Metazoa; phylum Arthropoda; class Arachnida; order Ixodida; family Ixodidae; genus Rhipicephalus; species Rhipicephalus appendiculatus. The sequence goes on from JALIZH010017778.1 coordinate 10,442, forward strand.
TTTCTACTTGTCCTTACGTCACTTCTTGGCAGTGCGAACAGCCATGAAGTCGTACCAGTGGCGCGATTTTGTACGCATTCCAAATAAGAACGGGGGCGTTCCCGTTCTTAACCTGGCTTAACGTCACAAACACGTGACTGTCGTAAGGGCACGTTCCGATCCAAGTCAAGCCGTCTGGCAGCCATTACAATCCGATCGTACGGTGCCGAGAACCGTCCGAAACCGATAAGCGGATTATAATGGCTGTCAGACGGCTTGACTTGGATCGGAACGTGCGCTCACGACAGTCACGTGTTTGTGACGTTAAGCCAGGTTATAGTGAACTAGAACATTCTAGGTGGCACGACCGCCAAGCCGCGCCGCCTCTTTTGGCGGTCGGAAACACCACGGACCGCCGCTAGGGTTTCTCGTGGCGCTGCTGCGCCTTTTCTAGGCGCGAGCGCGCGACGGGAGAACGCGGGAGTCACTCAGCGCGTTAGTTCGACGCGTCTAGCACGGCTGCCTGAATCCCGCATATCGCTTTGTCTGCAGCTACTCTACTGCACGTGAACCGGTGCACTCTGCTGCATTCTCTCGCAAGGACCGTGGTGGAGCAGCTGTCTATAGTTTGTCAGACATCCCGTACCAACAAACATGTAGCTCGCGAGCTCGCTCCCAGAGAGTGCGCCTGACCATGCATCGTGTGTCATATCTGCCAGCGATAATCGGCTTACATTTTATACAGCAGGTTATGTAGCGCGGAAGTGCATAATGAAGTTTGGGTGCGAAGAGTGCATGAAACTACTTCTAATGCAAAAGGAGTGGGCAGAAAGTCTCAACTATCGTGCACAGTTCACACGCATGAAATACAGTGGTGGCCTGCTGTATCCGTCCAGCTTGTTGTTCAAGTTCGTTCATGATTTAGAAAAAAAGCCTTCACAACGTGTTTAAATTTGCTAGAGCTGCACGTTATTAACGTGCAGCTGCATTAACGGTGTACAGCTGCACGTTATTAACGTTATTAACGTGCATACTGAACATCCTTAGCGAAGTTAAGGCTGAACAAAAAACATCTGAAAGCGCTGCACCAGAGTCGTAGTTTTTTACATGACTACTCGTCTGCACTTTCTAACTAAAAGCGTGAACGAAAATAATGCAAAAAAAAAACGCGAAGCAGCCAAGCACCTAATGCCCAGTAGATGTTAAGTTCTTCACATGTCCATCTAACGAGTGTTCTTCGTTCCGAATCTTCGAATAGTTTTGATAAAGTGTTTTAAATTAGAGAGATTGAATTTGTTATCTTGTAATCCTTTTTGGCATCTTTCAACCATCCGAATAAAGAGCTGCCCCTCCTTTCATTTTCTATGCTGAGCACTGTGTCTTGTGCCGTGACCTCCTATATAATAAGCCAGCACCACAATAACAGTGGAAACGCGCCGTAAGTGTGTGCAAGTGATGAGCAATCGTTGTGCAGCGAATGTTAATAGCGCAAGTGGTTTATTTATATATATATATATATATATATATATATATATATATATATATATATATATATATATATATATATATATATATATATATATATATATATATATATATACATATATAAGAACAAGAAAGAAAAATACGACTTTCGTTGGTTTGGCACTGTATATTCTTACTAACGTTCCGTCTGGTGGACCAGACTGTCAAAGTCTGGTCCACCAGACGAAACGTTAGTAAGAATATACAGTGCCAAACCAACGAAAGTCGTATTTTCTTTCTTGTTCCTTATATATATATATATATATATATATATATATATATATATATATATATATATATATATATATATATACACACCAAGGGTAGATTGTTGGCCTTGTTGGTGTAACATGATCATAAAGTTTAGCGCGGCACTGAAGGGACGAGGACGGGACAGGGAGAACACACACAAACGCCTGTGTGTGTTATCCCTGTCCCGTGCTCGTCACTTCAGTGCCGCGCTTGACTTTACGATCATGGTGTATATATATATAACGTCAAGGAAGCGCTAGGGAAGTCAAAGGCGAAAGTCACAGGACGGGGAGGCGTCAAAGCAGCCAAAATCCAGGCAAGCACAAGCTCCGTTCGCGTTGCTACCACTAGCGCTGTGGCTTGCTTTCTTGGCTGCTTCGTCGTCGTCTCACATTGTTCCCTACAATATATATATATATATTCTTGGTCGAAATATGTAACTACAAACCGCTGAGCCACGCAGTAACTAACCTGGTAATTTTACATTTGCATGAACCATGAAGCAAACACGCGCGTTCGATGTAGCCACAAGTGTAGCTCTGCAAGAGTACGCGACGGCCCGACAACGCCGCCGAAGCGGCCGAAGCTCCTAGGAAAAGTAGCAGCGGCGCCACCTCGCGGCATCCGTGTGAAAGGCTGACGCCGGAGCCCGGCCGGTCGCGCCACTAGAGTATATTCTAGTTCACTATAGCCAGGTTAAGAACGGGAACGCCCCCGTTCTTATTTGGAATGCGTACAAAATCGCGCTACAGCTCGCCCCTATTGGCCTCGAGGAGTTACGGAGTCGCCCTCTATCGGGCGCGCCTCGATTGCGTGCTAGGCAGGATACCGCCGCACGCTCCCCATAAAATTTGCTGTCGGCGCTCTACTATAAACACCTCGCGGAAGCGCTCCAGGACATTTCTGTGCGTACTTTCGAAACGAAATATGTCTTTTACTGCTAAAATAATAATTTTCGACGAAAAGAAAGCACAACATAGTTTACAGTCGCTGTCTCTTTGCAGAAAACGGAGCGCCCGCTTCACGCGGTCGCCGCGATTGAGACCCCTGAACCCGCGGCTTCTTGCGTGAAATGTAGTCAGTCGCTGAGTGCAAACTATGTCAAATATTTTGTTAGAGTAGAGGCCTGTATACCTAAATGGAGCATAACAAAAAGAAGCCTCAAGCCAGCGATCCCGCGGGTTCGCGGCGACCGACGGAGCTTTTTGCATGTATGAGCGTCTGCATGTATATACTCGTACTACGATGATGGTTTTCGCTGTTGCTACGAGCGTGTTTTGGCGCCGTGCCGTGAACTTTAGGCCGCAAAATATGAGAATTTGGGAGTACACAAAAACCATTGTTGCGCGGACGCTATCAGAGCAGTTCCATTTTTTTTTTTTTTTTTTTTTTGTTACAACTACGTCTTCGGCGCGCCTATGGCAATTTGTGATGTCCCGTCCCGACGATTCAACGTTTTTTTTTTTTCTTATTTTTCAGCCAATATTAATGTATGTTTCAATGTAATTTGACATGTTGCCTCGCCCTGCATATAGATCGGTCTTATAAGCGAGCAATTGCCGCTGCTCCTATTATTTCAGTGCGTTCGTTTCGTTTGGTGGTCACAAAAAGCGTGAGAAAATGCGATGCCTTCCTTTAATCTGTTGCTTAATTATCGTTCCCTTTGCATTCCACTGAACTCGCCGCTCTCTGCCATCAACATATTCATAGACCAAAGCTTCACCGCTTCGAGATTGCTGATGGAAGGAGAAGTGGTCTACGAGGCCATGGAAACGCCAAGGAAACGAATGAAAATACAGTAACGTTCGCCGCACTTGTTCTGCAAACGTCGATGTGAACAAGGACCGACCTGAACTTGAAATAGCGGTGAAAGAAAGAGAAATTATTCCAGTGACCTGCAGCTGCAAAGCAGGGTAACAACAACACGTAAAAAGTGAAATGCACAATTTTAATGCCCAGCATAATTTGGCGAGCTGCCCAGCAATTAGGGAAGTATGTCGAGTCTAACGCCAACAGCGCGGCACCTTTTCCACATAAATAAATAAGGCTCCAAAAAAATGCGTGGGGTTCGTTAGGCCCAACTTGAGTTTGAGAGTGGCACAAGTAAATTTGGGATTTTTAGCACGTAGCGTTTGCGTCATGAGAATGTACGATTGACTGAAAGAATGTTATTGCTAACATGAATGCAGCACACATCAGCCGCAGCATTTGACTCGCTCGCTATGTACATCCACCTGCAAACGTCGCGTATAGGTTATGAAGGCGAAAGCCTTCGATGCCTCATAAAAAGCGAACATTGCAACCGTCGGCATCCCGCCTCGTCGGCGTCGGCACGAGTAATGCAAAAAATCATCATCAAGTGATGACGTCACCATATGTCGTCATCATGACGTCACAGGTTGCCCAAATTTGTGAAGACGTCATGACGTCGCCATGACGCCAAATAACGTGATGTCACATGATGACGTGTTCACACGACATGGTCGCTTTGCACAGCCTCCATGATCGGTGGGCCGATCACGGAGGCAGTGCAAAACCTCGTTAGGAGCACAAAGTTTTTTGGAGCGCGAGGCGGGGAAAATCAATACATTGACTGACAAGAAGGAGAAGAAGGTGGCTTTCGCCTTCCGGTCATCTTAGGGGAATGGCACAAGAAACCTTGCGAGTTTTTAAATCCAACGTATCTAAACAATCACTCATCTGCAGCCCATATTGTAGACGCTGAGCACGGGGCTGACGATCAAGAGGTCGCACAGGAACGTTCCGAGATGGTATCGCAGGATGCAAAAGGCAGCGCCTTTTACATACTGCGGTAGATAAGCTCCATTAGCCGGCGGGAAGCGCGCGCGGACGATCGTCGCTGCGCGCACTTTCCGCTACTGAACATCACAGCCCCGACGCAGTAGCGAAAATCGTCGTCGCGGAAGTGCTTGTTGTACACATGACTCGTAGCCGATCGCTGCTTGCCAGTTCTTAGCACCACAACCCACTCTTCTCGCAGTTTCTTGTCCCACGGGCACCGGTGCAGGCTTATACCGGACTTCGTTGCGTATGTCCGGCACTACGGCACCGAGCAGTAAGAGCAGCATGTTCATCGTTTCGGAGGCAGCCACTCCTGTTACAATGGGTTCACTTGGGTTCAAAACGCAAGAAAACCTCCATATTCGTACCGACCGCAGCGCAGGTGGAGCTTGAAACTCATTTACAAAGCACGCGGCAGCGCTCCGCAAGCAGCCGACGCGGCCGGCCGAGACCGCGTGATCCTGCCAAGCACGTCACGCCGACGGTGGCGTCCGGCGTTTCCAGTGGTGGCCCTCGAGGCCAATACCGGCTTTACGGACCAGAACTCAAAAATAGTTCTTCGGTTCGTACTGTGCCGTGATGTTTGCTTCTACTAGTTTCGGTTTCGTTACCAAGTAGCTGAGTGGCGCCTCACTCGGCAACGATGAGATGTATGCGCCACTAGGGGCGCTTAAGAGCAACGCCTACTTAACGCCTCCAACACAGCCTACAGACGTTTTCATAAACGGCTCCCCGGGCGCCGCCATAGTCCTTTCTTGGCTGCGCAAATTGGCGTGACCCCCGAAAATGCACTGCCGAGGCTGTGACGTCAGGCTTTGTACTCCCGCGCGCAGCCCCGCATGGCAGCCTTTTTTCTCTGCTGTGAAAAGGTATATATACTTTACAAGGCCTGCGCCCAGCTTGAAGTGACGTCAATTACTTCACGCCGCGCCGGCTGGCCCGCGTCGCAAAGCGCGCTGGGTTGCGGCAGCAGGAGCGGGCCAGCCAGCCGCGCATGAATCGCAACGCACGGGTGCGTTCAAACTGGTGTACGATACTGCCCGGTTTCTTAAATATTGTTTTCGTCTCTTTACAAGTAACTACAGCATTCGATAAAAGCCAACAAACGATAGCGAGGAAGTTGCCCGAGCGAAAGGTGGAAGTTGGAGAGGAGTAAGACAGTAAGACGTCGTGCGCTAATTGGCCGAATCCAGACGTCGTTCGCCAATTTTTTTTTTTTTTTTTTTTTTTTTTTTTTACAGCGAAAGCTGTATATGGCTGGGAGAAACGAAAAACCGCTCGGCATCTGTGTCACGAGAGGTCTCCATTGGCTGTGCTATCAGTTACGTCATGCTCAGCGTCGTGCCCAAGCTCGCGCACCTTGGGTACGACGCTTGCAGGGTCAAACGCTTGCAGCAACGGCGCGCCGAAGAAACGGCGTTGCGGGCAGAACAGCGTCGACGCGATGATTGCGGGAGCGCGTTCGCCGGGGCGAACGCCCGCTTTGGGCGAGAGTTTCTCCAGCGGCACTTTGGCTTCGGCTGCGATATCTGTGACCGCCTGTGGTTCAACCAGAACCTGGCAACGATAATTGTGGAAGGCTTCAGTGCAGCGTCGGGTTGAACCCACTGCTAAACACCGGGGCCGCACATTTCAGCTTCGCTGGTTAACCATTTGTACGGAGTGCTTTGGGCGGTGATTTTTCCAAACGTGTTTCATTACTCGGGCTGAAGGCTTACGAGCTGGTAGCATCCACTGATGCTGGTAAGATTTGGTACAGTAATCTCGGAGACAACGTACGCTGGTGGGTTCGCGTACGCAAGAAGATGTATTTACTAGTAAACATTTAGCACATCCCTCTAAGCCGCTGGTTTTCGTCCCGGCCCTAACGTTGAAGGAGCAAAAAGTAAACATGTTTATTATGATGCTCGTGTGTGCCAACTTTTTTCTCACTTTTGTTGATTACTGGGGCAGAAAACATGATATGCAGACACCAATCAACCTATGAGTAGATTAAACTAGATAGTTATCACCACTTCAGACGAGGTTCCATGCACCAGGCTGTCGATACGTGAACATGTTGGGCAAAATGAAGTCGCGGACACGGTTCCCGGCCACGATGACGCTATTCTGGCAGCTACGAAACCCGAAGGAATTCGGGCACTATAATTTAAGTGCATATTTAGGCGTACACCAAAAAATACCATACGATATAAAAACTCTACCTTGTAGAATTTGCCAGGGGCGCTATGCAGGATGGCCCGAGCTTGGCCCGAGCTTGGCCAAACTCGGGATCTTTCCGAGCTCTGGCGACACCCCCCTTTTGAACGAGCCACAGTACGAAAAGGTCAGATACACCCTTCAGCGCGCGCGCTGCGTTCCATTGGTTACGATGGAATGCAGCGTCACGTCAAGGACGGTCGACAAAATTGGGCGGTGTTTTCAAACCAGAGGCATCTTCTTTCATTTGTTTGTCGTTCCACTGAGTGCAGAAGTGCACCCATGCAATAAAAGTGCCAGAAAGGTTTACTGATGATATTTTTTAAAGGCAGGGGCTGTTTAAATTCGTTTTGAAGCTTTTAATATCTGTACTAAGTATCCTTTAGAATAATTAGCACGGTGGCCTCTGAGATTAGTTCCGGCCGAGCACCTTATAATACCGCTACCGTAGCTGAACCCGAGGCCACGTGTACAATCATCATGGTCAGCCTGCATATTCTTGCGCGTTGCTCGACTGGCGCGCGCACTCTTCATCCCTTCATGGTGTGCTCGCTGCCCGAGGACGTGCGCCCGGCTGATTAGCTAAGTGGCTGGGCGGTACACCTAGCTAAATAAGTCAAGAGAATCTATGAACAAGCTAATTAAGCCAAGGCATGCTAAGATCGAGCTAATGAAGCCATACCTTAATAAGACCATGCTAATGAAGCCATGTAAAGCTATGACCGTGCTAACTAATAGCAGGCTAATTAATGCGATGTTAATTACAAGCACGCTAAGTAAAGTCATCCTAATTAGACCTTAATAATATGATGCTAATCATGATCATGCGAATTAGGTTTATGTTAATTAGCTGCCTACTAATCAAGATCATGCTAATTGCACCCGAGGTAATTATTGTCGTTTTAATTAAAACCTTACCAATCAAGACAAAACTGTTCAATATTTTGGTAATTCAGTCCTGCCTAATTAGTATAATCAAAATTAAGACGGAGCTGATGCGTTCTTCGAAACGTATACCGAGCATACTGAGTAGACGACCGACTTAAAACGCTGGAAGAAGCTAGGTGATCACAAGCTCCTCTATGGCTCCAGCCTTGCACAAGTAGTAAAGGCTGACCAAATTATTTCATATGCAAAGAAGCTGCTGCTTAGCGTCCACCGCATGAAACGTTTGACAGTCACACCGGCACCATGACAGTCACGAGTTGAACTGGGGCCTTCTCAGAATCAAGGAGTTTGTACCCGAGTTCACGCGTCAATCAGTTTGATTGACAGACGCCCGCGGCGAAGATCGGGTCCACCCACCGCGTTTGCGCTTTCCAAGGAGCAGTGCTCACGCCGCAACGCCAGCGAGCGGCAGGATTCATCTATCAGCTTTATCGCGCAGACTGTGCACACACGCACGAAGAAATAAAAGTTATATCATCACGTGGCTGCGATGTCTCGCAGTCAATTTCACCGCGCTCACGACGTACCAATCACAGCCGCGTTGCCGCAATGATGCGAGCGCCCCTGGTGACAACCTGTCCGTATATTTATCCGCAATATTTGATAGAAGCGAAACGAGCTGCACGAGAGTGTAGCGTGTGCACCCTTGTTGCCTTCGAGAGTGGAAATTTCCATGCTGCGGGTGGAACGAAAGAACATGCCCGAAAGTGGAAGAACGCCCACGAACACGCCTGTGGGAGGCGCAATGCTGAGTTGGCAAAAAGATAGCGCGACAATCACGCTGACGTCGCTGCACTGTTGAATGTGGACTGGGTGGCGGCGCTGACGTGTTCGCACGCGGTGTTTCTTTGATTACCGCCGCAGATGCCCCACATGCGTTTTTGACGCCACGCTCGTTCATGTAGCCGTTTTTGTCAATGCTGCTATCACGCGCTCCGCTCTGTCTTTGTGCCATGACCGCCGCAGTGCGAGCTCGGAGCAAACTCGTGTGCCCGAGAAGCTCGCGCCATCCTGCATAGCACCCCAGGTCAGTCCTTCAGTACACACATGCTATCTGGTCACGATAGACTCAGCAACAGGTGAGCAAACTGAAGTCGAGAGTCGGACGGAAACCTGTCTGGTCAGGAACAGACATGAAGACAATTAAAACAAGACGCTGACCACGATAAAAGCAAAAAGCAAGACGTTTCGGCTGCGGTGCGGGAGCCTTGTTCACACACAAAAAAGAGGCACCCGTAAGAAAGCCGAGCGTCTTGCTTTTTGCCTTTATCGTCGTCAGCGTCTTCGTTTAATTGTCTTCAGGTGAGCAAACTATACCTCGCGACAACTTTCTGTGGCAGCACACTCAAAGCTACGTGGGCGGAGCTTCTGCACATGTGTTACTATGCCAAGTAGTCCGTTTGCGGGCGATTTCGGTTTCGCAAGCGCATCAAACATGTACGTTTTCGCACGAACATCCAAGGTTTATGATGTTATTTTAAATGCGAATGCATTTCTTAGTCGGGCTATGTCAGGCATCCGGCGCTGTCCGCGGCGGCGGCCGCGCGCCGGCAGGTGTTATCTCTCCGCTCTCACTCCCTCTCCCATAGCAACAGCTGCGGGCGCGCGCGCTTATCCTCGCCCCTAGCAACCGGAGCATGTGGTGCGAGAGAGAGTTGGAGAGGGTAGGTGCAGTGCTTCGCCGCTCCTTCTCTCGCCGTTCGCTCTCTCTCCTCCCTGCGCCCCACTCTCCCATGCGCTCGCTCGCACGTATATATATATATATATATATATATATATATATATATATATATATATATATATATATATATATATATATATATGTATATATATATATATATATATAAAGAAAACAAGGAAAAAAAGGAGAAAAATGAAAAACAAAGAAAAAAACAGAAAAAATAATAAAAAAAAGCAAAAAAAAGAACAGGCGCTGCGCCGTGCTCCCGACCGGGCTGCAGAAATTAGGCGCCTTTTCCTTCTTCGAACCACAACCACCATATATAAATGGAGTGAAGCGCGCGCGAAATGCATTCGCATTTCCTCACGATTCCCTTCGGGGAGGTGGGGGGCATTTTTTTTTTAACAAGGACGTCGTTAAGTGGCGCAACAATCTACCCCTTCATTAAATCCAGTCATATCACAACTGCAGTGTGTGTCTTTCATTTCGATCATTCACAAGTTTTAGTGCCAACGCCAACACAGTGTAGCAAGAAAGATATTCAAAGCTGCTTCACTTACAAATACACTACAAAGAATGAGTGTCCTTAAACGCAGAGTTTCTCGGTATCAAAGTCAATCCAAATACGTTGTTTAAGCACAAGGCCATTCAGATAGGTAGTGCAGATACGAAGATATCCAAACTGCTTGCAATTATACACGATATAAATTACATAGTCATTATTTATGTCGTGATGCAAAGTTTTCGAGTGATCAGGGTAACGTTCAAACACGCTCAATTTTCAAACTCTGCAAACCAGCATGATACTATGGACATAGGATGAATCAAGTTCTGCGTTTTAGAACGTTCGCTAGCATACAGAAAAATGGCAACCTAAGAAATACTATAACTATGCAACGCTTCACATTGTTAGCCAAACTGCACGAGCGCGAAAAAACTCCGAAACAAAAATCATTCGCTTAATGGTAGTAGTACCACGAATACTACTGATATAAATGTTTTGCCTTTGTATAAGCAGTTCGTATGAAATCATATTGTCACGTGGTCGTGACGTTGACGAAGGCAGCAGTCGGTATGTCCCAGATGAAACTGTTTATTTGGCCGAACTTGTGGCCGGTAAATGGAAAAGTCAGATTACAGCAATACACACTGGCCCTGATAGCGGCAAACAGAGCGTCGGCCGTCGATCAACTGATCATCGTTGGGATGCGCCGTGTTTTATACATCACGTATGGCACTTTCTAGCCTTATCAATGGTGGTCACGCAAGCTCTAGAATAAGCTTGACTCTTTGCGTCTTGCTTGCAATCTTAACAAAGCGATCTACTGAAATCGTGAAGCTTCTCGAACACCGAGGCGCAATCTGCACCGAGCTTTGCTCACAGTCTTTGTGGGCGTAAACCGAATACAGCAACATTGGAAGAAACGCGCGTGGCACTATCTTATAGTTGGACGTATCCACTTGCTTCGCGTTTGATGATCTTTTGGGAAAGAAAACACTTGGACCCTTTTCCTAGTATCGTAATGGCCGGTACTTGCCCACACACAGCATTTGTTCAGCATCGTGCGTGCCGACAGACACGATGGTAAGAAAAGATATCCACGGTGGACACAACGACATAGCACAGACAAACCACGACACGCAAGAAAACGCCACATTACCACCGGCAGCGACTTCGTGTCAACGGCGAAAGCAAGCAGAGTGATCGAGCGTTCGAAGAGAGCAGCTATCGGAGTTTTCCAAACTCTCGCGTCTGCGGCAGATATATCGCGTCTCAGCCGGCGGGTAGTGACGTCAGAATTCTGGGCGCAGGTCTTGTCAAGTATACTTGTAGAATGAAGTTGCACAGAATTTGTGACGAGCGCTTGAACGGATGGTCGTGCTTCTTCGGCGCTCCGCGCCGCGCTGTGCCGTGGCTTGCTGGCGTCACCGCCGGCCGCGACCGCTGCCGCGTTTCTCCATCTTCGTTGGGGCCACCTAGCCGCGACGCGACAGTTCTCCCATTCAAATAGATGTTTCGCTGTCCTCGCACCCAACACGTAATACTTTCGTGCAAAACAATTTTCTTTAAGCCACCAATCGCACTTGGGACATGCGGAGCTCCTTTCGTATTAGCCGCAACGGCCGACGAGGAAGATTAAGCCACGCCCGTGATGTGGCCGCGTTCGCCATGCGCGCGCGATCGCGAGCTGTGAAGAAGAACCGAGTGAACTCTGCGGCCGCTGTTCGGGTGCCCGTTCTACCGCAATTCTTCTAATCTTCAGTAATTTCGGCCGTGGTTGCACTAGCGACAGAATTTGTCTCGCCTGTGCTTCCGCCGCCACTACTTCACACGCCACAGTCCTCTTGCCCTGGCTTCCGCATCCAGTAGCATATCGGTACTTCTACAATCATCACTGCGCTTCCCACGCCATGACAACACCGGCACCAAAAGCCGGCTCAGGTCAGGGTACACCATCACGGAGCATGCTGGATGGCATCGTGACTGCCTCGGATCCGCGGCCTTTCATCCAGGAGAACGTCTACATCCTCCTGGGCGATGGCTGGTTTCAGCGGATGGTGCTGATGTGCTCCTTGCTATGCTTCACAGTTGTGGTCCTGCAAGCGTTCGCCTACCGCCTCATCGGTCGCCCCGTCGAGCACTGGTGCCATCCGCCCGAGGAACTTGTGGAAATGCCCCTCCAGGAGTGGAAGAACGTGGCAATACCAATCTTGCCGGACGGCAAACTCAGCCAATGCACCGTCTACGAACCACCGGTGCCGGTGAGCGCTCGATCATCTCTTCTTATGAACCAGTAACTCGTTTGTAGGGGGGCAGGCATATTTGGGGGGTGGCAGCAGCTTAGGTGGAACGACCTGACCACGGTAGCATATTCCTTGACCTTATGGCATGCGTGCCCCCAGTGTTTGCTCGCCATTAGATGTCACGTAACGAAAGCCACCGCTCTGAGATGTGCATGCCAACATGTGATAACTAGGCTCAAGATATGTCTGTTTTCCTTAAATGGGCATGCGATGCAATTGAACATGTTCATTAGAGAATGCAGCATATTTACAAACAATAACCTACAACGTTATCAGCCAGGACGAGCCAGGAGATTAATGAAAATGTTGGTAAAAGCTTTCGCTTTCTCGACGACGCATTTTTTTGCGCGGCCATATCGCTCAAGGCAATTCTCAGTCGACCTTCTTAAGAATTGTTGTAGTGCTCCAAAAAATGGCAAAGTGCGAAAAGGTTGTCTTGAGTCGTCGTTTTCTCTCTTTTTTTTTTTTTCTGAGCGTGTCCCCCAATGTACAGATATCAATTTCAGGAAGCAGGGATGTGCGGTCGTTGTTTTCGACATACCGATGAAGAGTTCCGCATCAATAATACAGGCGTCTCCCACGTGCTTTTTCCCGTTTTATCGGAAGGGCGAAGACACAAAGGAGCGCCAAGTAGTGCCCTGTCACCGGTGGGACTACGCCGGTGAACCGACTGGGAGACAGCATCGTCAGCGCCTGGAACCGTGTGTGCGGCCGCCGCTGGCTGTACACGCTCTCGACATCCGCGTACATGGTAGGCGCCATGGTGATCGTGCCTCTGGCCGGTATCGCGTCCGACCGCCAGGGCCGAAGGCCCATTCTCCTCCTTTGCTCGTTCACCATGCTGTTCGCCAGCGTGGCCACCGCCTTGTCGCAGGCCTTCACCATGTTCGTCCTGGCACGCTGTCTCGTTGCCGGCACGTCCGGCGCCACCAGCATCCTGGTGTTCATCGTGCTGTACGAGGTTACGGGCAACGAACACCGCGCCCTCTATAGCATCCTGGCTACAACCATTAGTTCGGCATGGACGACGCCGCTGCTCTCCGTCGTGGCGCTGGCCGACCCAGGTTGGTGGCTGTCGCACGCGTTCCTCGCAACGGCCACGGCTTTGGCGGCTGCGTGGTGCTACTCGATCCAGGAGTCCCCGGTCTGGCTCATTGATACGCACAGAGTTCGCCGAGCCGAGCGCGTCATACTGTACGCGGCTGCAGAAAACGGCACTGATCTGACGAAAGCCAAGGCAACCTTCAAGGCTTTCAAGACGCAGCTGGAAAAGCGAGACTTGGCGACCCCGACCGTCAGCACCGGCACGGGCAGCAGCGCATCGACATTTAGTCGTCGAGCAGCGTCCGTCCTGATTTCCTGGTTCGGCGTGAATTTTGCTTTCTACGGAACAGGCCTCCGCGAAAAGACGATCGGCACCCAGTGGGCCATGACGGCGTTCACGCTTCAGGTGGTGCTGACTATCGTCGTGTACAACGTCATCACAAAGTGGGGCCAACGGAACGCGTTGTCCATGCTACTGGCATTGCTCTGCTTGTCCAGCGGCCTGTGCGTGGTCGTTCACACCCTGAACATGAACTTCCCCTGGACAGCACTTGCGAGGCTCATGGTGGACACCAGCGCCTCCGTCGCGAATGGCCATCAACTATTGCTACACGACGGAGGTGTTCCCCACCACGATACGCAGCATGGGGTTGTGCGTGTCGTATGCGGTAGGGCGAGCTGGGTCTCTGCTGGCCACCTTTCTAGACACGCTGACTGCCGACAACCATGTGATATTGGACATCGTCATGACGCTGCTCGTGTGCGCCAGCGGGACGGCCATTCAGTGGCTGCCCGAAATATTTGTGCATAAGAAGGCGAATCAAAGCACGCAGCCGGCGCCTAATACCGAGCAGCAGCGAAAGGAGGCTCTGAAGGCGACCTTGGATCAGGGCACTCAACACATCGGCACGAAAGCTAAAACTCGCAAGTCGCGTCGAAGGGGCACGCAGTCCTCCGCGTCTGTGGGCGTGCAATCACCGTGTGGAACCTTGTCTCCAGGATCAGCGCGCAGCCCGACTTCTGAAACTGTCGCTTCGCCCAGCAGGGCAAAGCTCTCGAAACGGAACAAGAGCGGCGTTAGCGGTGGAGTTGCTTCGCCACCTTCACAAGCTCCTATTTCCCATTGAGCGCGTTTCTAATCACCATAGCTTGCTCTGTTGTATTTACGCTGAAGACTCCTTAAATCCGAGCCGCGTTTGCTTGTATGTGATTATGATTTTTTGTACATTCAGCGAATTTAAATATTTACGTTTCGATTTAGAGAAAGTGCACCAGACTTTGTATATATGAGCCTTGCGCTAAACACGTGTTTTCTCTGTGGATGAGTATGCGCTTTCTTGCTGCTGAAAACGCCCCATATGACTAGTGCATGTAGTCAATCTGCAGTGGTATTTACGCTAACAGTAACGTGATGCATACCTCTCGCGTCCTCCTGCGAATGCGCAGACCTGCAGAAGTTGCATAAGTGCGATGCCGGGTCTCTTACATTGCAATCCCTGCATGGTTTATAACCTTGCTTTCTGAAAAAAAAAAAAAAAAAAGCCGTGGCGCATCATGCAGCACTCGAGCTGAAATTTTCAAACTTGCACCTTTTTTTACAAATGTCTGGCAACTCCGTTTTGTGTCCTGCGTGTGTTGCCGAGCGAGCCATTGAAGTGGTCCTCAGAAAACGTAGTTAGGAACGCAGCTCTCACGATCGCGTCATTGTTTTTGAAAGAAGTATGGTCAGGAGTACAATTCTTGAGGGAACTGTACAAACGATCTCTTTTGTCGGTTGGAAGAGCAGAACGATTATGTTACTGCCAACTACTAGTTAGCTGCAGCTGGCGATGAGGGCCGCAGTGTGGGGAATGACGGTGTGTTCGGTCTGTTTTATGTGATGGCCTTAGTCAACATCGTAAGGACGTGTCCTGAATTGCAAGGGCTATAGATCATCGGGCACTCGGGGCTCGCAGTGTGCTCTAAGTGCAATAAGATATATTGGGGCAGGGTTGCAGTTGGTGGCTACTTTGCGCCATATCGGCTACTTTTGGACCCCGTTGGCGACGAAAATTTCCAGTTGGCGCCTTGGCTCTTTTTTAAACTTGTGGTTTTACTTATTCAAAATGGTTTTATTTATTCAACAAGGGTAAAGACTCTGTTGATAATACCGCTTCTGTTCTATTTGGCTAGAAGTTCGGCGATAATATCAAATGACATGGCTACTTTGGCTACTTTTGGCGCGAGTTCTGGCGCCTTTTTATGTCCACCCAACGGCAACCCTGCATTGGGGTTTAGTACTTTTTGGCGACTGTGACAAAAGCCCTAACTATGCTATTATGTGTGCCATACCATGTATCCCTAGCTCGTCCTCCACCCAAAGTTCGCACAATAAAAATCGAGCTAGAACCCCATCAATGACGAAGCTTGCCGTGTATGAGGGCGGGAACACTAATATCGTGGTCCGGATGGAATTCCGGGGTAATACAAGCATTCATAGTGCTTTCTAGTTTATTTATTAACGCGATAGCGTTAAAGAGCTCGTTTCGCAGAAATTCCGGCGTCGGCGTCAGCGTCGTTGGTTGTGAGCGAAAAACCCAGGCCGTCTGCGTGGCAAGCAGGTGTTCTACCACACAGCTAGGCCTCTTTTTTTTTTCTTTACTTCCGGTTGTCTGCTTGGAAATACTGTGAAAAGAACTTCCTCTGATTGGAAATGCAGTGAAAATAACTCGTTCTTCGCAAACGCAAGCGTCTTTTATATAGGCGTCGCAATATAACATGTAATATCCCAGTAATATTGCGTGGTACAAGCGTACATTGCCATCGGGCGTCAGAACATGTGACTATCATAACGATTTCTTAGTTTAAAGCCGGCCACCCATTACAAACGGCACACTCCTTACTGCGCGTATTCCCTTAACACCACGTAGTGTGTGCATAGCAAGTATGCACTAAGTGGTTGAAGAACGCACACGGGACAGGATGTCGCTATCGCGTTCAACTCTTAAAGGCGAAGCTTAAGGGTCCCCCAATTTTTATGGAGCTCTTGCATACTCGGCGGGAACAAGCGAGAGCCCGAGCTGGTGTCTTGAGAGAATAATAAATTTTATTATTCGTACTGAGATTCATTTTACCGGCGCATGGTGGGCCTTGCTATTCGGGTGTTCACCACGGGTGACTGTGTAAAAAGGTTTCATAATATACGCGACAGGCACGTCATGTTGTTCATGTCATCAACTTCCAGTCATGTTCGTCCTACACCCTCATACCCTGCTATGCCAATATTGGTATGTTCCTAGTTTAGGAGGCCACCATGAAAGCGCTCAGACATAGATAGAACGATAGCCGTACCTTTCTGATGGCACGGCGTGGCTGATCCTGAAGCACATGGCAATAAAAACTCGAAGCGCACTGAACTGTACAACGATCGCTTTCATGGCGACATAAACAATCTGAAGGAGAAGAAAGAACAGGTGAGTAGAGGGTAGCTCCTCCGCTTCTCCTTCGACTTCTTCCATAGGTTCATGATTGCTTGATTGTTTTCTTTTACAGCGAAAGCTGTTATGAGATCACAACAGCCGCTTTAAATGCGAAGCATTTCTTTGCGGACTGCAGGAACTTTGAGCGTTTCTATTCACGTATATATCTGTCCATCTATCTATCAATCTATCTGTCTATCTATCTATCTAGCCGCCTACGTCTGTGTGCTCTCGTGATCGCCTCTTTTAACTTGGTGTAGACCAAAATTGGCATGGAAGGGCAAGAGAGTTTGGGGAATATGACTGTCTGGTCACAACATGAATAACGTGAAAATCCTGTCGCGTGCGTCGTTCAAACCCTTTCCTACAGACATGTGTGGCACATACCCGTATACCACGGGCCGCGGTCTGCGGGTATGTGCCACATGAGATTGACAGTTTATATCTACCCCGGAACGGTGAGGACAGACATTAGTAACTTAAATGTGAGAGCATTAAGAGAAACTGACATCGGCAGCGTAGATTCGACGTTTGCAAAGATAAAACACCAGGATCTCAGCAGGAATCGAACCCAAGCATTCTGCGTGGGAATCGGCTATTCTACCACAGAGCCATGCCAGGTCTTGAAACTGCTTTGGAAAAGCACAACATGCAGGCGTAAGGTCGGTGCAACTTCAATTGTTGTTGTAGTTTTGGCTATCTAATTTTATAACAAAGCAATCAACATTACATATGTAAACCTACGACACAGAGGTCATGCCGAGTAAACGTCAAGTGTGCTTTCAATGCTGACTTAACTTTTATAGCAGCCTAATAAAAAATTACATTTGTATTCCTATGATCCGCAAGCTATGCTCAAGCGTTGCTCGTCCCCGGGGGAATACGCCATCACGAAAGTTGCGTACGATATTCACATCGTCACACCGAAAAAAAATGACTTCGTTTGAATAATACTCGCGTCTGCGCTCTAACGTGAGCGCTGACGTTATGTCGGACCATAAGTTACCCAGTGTAGTCACGAGTAGACGCCAGTGTAGTGGACGTACTTTCCTGGTATCGCACTTAACGTCGATCCACCTCGTACCACTTGCCTCAAAGCAAAAAAAATAAAAATAAAAATAAATAAATAATTGGCCGCGTATCTGCGTGCTTCGCTGCAAATGTCGAAAGACGATAGTCTTGTGCCGGCCTTACTACACTCTAGTACTACTATGTTTTGCCTTGCCTCAGACAGCGCCTACTCTACGTTAAATTGGCCGCATCTGGCTAGCATTGATAAAATAGAGGAGGCACTGCACGAGATATGGACGCCATCGAAAAACATGAACTTGTGCTGAACCAAGGGCCACTTCCAGCGGCAGCACTTATCGTCGGCACAGGGCTTTTTCGTGCAAAGCGTCGCAGTTCGTGCACAGCCTAAAAAACACTAGGGTCTTTAGAATTACGTATCTTTGTATTTTCTAATAAAAGAACACACGACCTGATACTTACATATTAATGTTGCGCATCAGGTATGCGTAGTACTTGCTTTTTTGATCGAATATGTTCACAAATATGAACGCGAACACCAGTTCAAGATGGCTGGGCGTTCAGAAATTAGTTAAACTGTGGTCGAGTAGCTAGCTGAATCGGGTGTCAGACAGACAGACAGACCAAAATTTTTGCGTTGAAGTATCCCAAGAAAGACTATCGTCTTTAAAAATCTGCATACGTTTCAGCATTGCGCTTCGCATAAAGAAGATCCCGGACTAATACAAGAAAAATATTGTCACGTGGTCGTGACGTTGACGAAGGCAGAACTCGGTGGGTTCAAAATGAAACTGTTTATTAGGTCGAACTTGTGGCCGGTAAACAGAAAGTCAGATTACAGCAATACGCACTGCACTGATAGCGGCGAACAGAGCGTCGGCCGTCGATCAACTCAACATCGTTGGAACGCGCCGGCTTTTATAACTCACGCGTCAAACATTCTAGCCTTATCACTAGTCGTCGCGCATGCTCTGGAATAATCTTGAGTGTTAGCGTCTTGCGTGCAATCTTAACTGAACGATCTACTACAAGCGATAAGCTTCTGGAACAATAAGGCTTGGTCTGCGCCGAGTACTGCTGATAGTCTTTGTGGGCGGAAACCGAATACAGTAAAAGAAACGCGCGTGGCAATGCCCCCCTCTGAAAAGGCATCGTCCCGATGCTTAGAACCGAACACATGGTAAAAATACATGCAACAATAAATAACGACAATAAATCAAGAAAGTTCAATAAGCAAGAAAGTCCAATGAAAGAAAAAAAAAGGACAGTCCTCAGGTTCACTACCGCGCGTAAAACGGCTTGAGGCGCACGACATGGACGACTTCAGGTCGCGCGCGGCGCCGTTGAGAGTTCGAAATGCCGTCGGGGACAACCTCGTAGTCGAGTGCGCCGAGACGTCGAAGCACCCTATGCGGTCCGAAGTATCGTCGCAGAAGTTTTTCGCTAAGTCCGCGGCGTCGTATCGGCGTCCACACCCAAACGCGGTCACCGGGCTGGTATTCCACGAACCGTCGTCGAAGATTGTAGCGGCGGCTGTCAGTCGTCTGCTGATTCTTGATCCGCAGGCGGGCCAGCTGTCGTGCTTCTTCGGCGCGCTGTAGGTAGGCGGTCACATCGATGTTTTCCTCATCGGTGACGTTCGGTAACATGGCGTCGAGCGTCGTTGCCGGGCTCCGTCCGTAAACCAACTTGTATGGCGTCATCTGCGTCGTTTCTTGCACGGCCGTGTTGTATGCGAAGGTCACGTACGGAAGGATGGCGTCCCACGTCTTGTGTTCGACGTCGACGTACATGGCCAGCATGTCGGCGATGGTCTTATTTAGACGCTCGGTCAGGCCGTTGGTCTGTGGGTGGTAGGCGGTGGTCCGGCGGTGACTTGTTTGGCTGTACCTTAGGATCGCCTGAGTTAGGTCCGCGGTAAAGGCCGTACCTTTGTCGGTAATGAGGACCTCTGGGGCGCCATGACGCAGTACGATGTTCACGATGAAGAACTTTGCTACCTCGGCGGCACTGCCCTTGGGCAGGGCCCTTGTCTCGGCGTAGCGGGTGAGGTAGTCAGGTAGCTACGACGATCCACTTGTTTCCGGAATTCGACGTCGGGAACGGCCCCAGTAAGTCCATGCCGATTTGCTGGAACGGCCGGCGAGGTGGCTCGATGGGTTGCAGAAGTCCGGCTGGCCTAGTCGGTGGTGTCTTCCGTCGCTGACAATCTCGGCAAGTCCTCACGTAGTGGGTGACGTCGGCAGTGAGGCGAGGCCAGTAGTACTTTTCTTGTATCCTTGCCAGCGTACGGGAAAATCCAAGGTGTCCAGCCGTCGGGTCGTCATGCAAAGCATGCAGAACTTCTGGTCGTAATGCCGAAGTTACTACGAGGAGGGAGTCGGCCCGAAGTGGCGAGAAGTTTTTCTTTAGGAGAACGCCGTTGCGCATGAAAAACGACTCCAGTCCTCGTCTGAATACCTTTGGAGCCACGGTGGCTTTGCCCTCGAGGTATTCCATAAGGCCCTTGAGTTCCGGATCGGCGCGCTGTCGCTCGGCGAAGTCGTCGGCACTTATGGTTCCCAGGAAGCCGTCATCATTCTGGTCGTCCAGCGGCGGTGGGTCGACGGGGGCACGAGACAGGCAGTCGGCGTCAGAGTGCTTTCTTCCGGACTTGTAAACGACGGTAATGTCGAATTCTTGAAGTCTCAGGCTCCACCGTGCGAGGCGACCAGAAGGGTCCTTCAAGCTAGCTAGCCAACACAAGGCGTGGTGGTCGCTCACAACTTTGAAGGGCCTGCCGTAAAGGTAGGGGCGAAACTTTGATGTAGCCCAGATGATGGCAAGGCACTCCTTTTCTGTTGTGGAGTAGTTGGCCTCTGCCTTTGATAGCGACCGGCTAGCATAACTGATAACCCTTTCCAGTCCGTCCGTCCTCTGCACAAGGACGGCGCCAAGTCCCACGCTGCTCGCGTCGGTGTGCACTTCTGTTTCGGCGTGTTCGTCGAAATGCGCAAGTAACGGAGGCGTTTGCAGGCGTCGTTTTAGTTCTTGAAATGCTTCATCCTGCGGCGTTTCCCACTTGAACTCGACGTCGGTCCTGGTGAGGTTAGTGAGAGGCTCGGTGATGCGGGCGAAGTTTTTAACGAACTGCCTGTAATAGGCACACAAGCCGAGAAATCGACGCACGGCCTTCTTGTCGGTGGGTGGCGGGAAAGCAGCGATGGCGGTTGTCTTTTGCGGGTCGGGGCGTACTCCGGATTTGCTTATCACGTGGCCCAAGAACAAAAGTTCTTCGTACGCGAAGCAGGCACTTCTCTGGCTTGAGAGTGAGTCCGGAGGTCTTGATTGCCTGAAGTACAGCTTCAAGGCGCCGCAGGTGTTCGTCGAAGTTCAAGGAAAACACAACGACGTCATCCAAGTACACAAGGCAAGTCTGCCACTTCAAGCCAGCCAGTACAGTATCCATAACGCGTTGGAAGGTCGCGGGGGCCGAGCAAAGACCAAAAGGCATGACCCTAAACTCGAACAGGCCGTCTGGTGTTATAAAGGCAGTCTTTTCTCGGTCTCTCTCGTCGACTTCGATTTGCCAATAGCCCGTCTTCAGGTCCATCGACGAAAAGTACTTCGCGTTGTGGAGTCGATCCAGGGCGTCGTCTATCCGTGGGAGGGGTACACGTCTTTTTTCGTGATCTTGTTCAGGCGACGATAGTCGACGCAGAAACGTAGCGTCCCGTCCTTCTTCTTCACCAACACTACGGGAGACGCCCAGGGACTCTTGGACGGCTGGATTATGTCGTCGCGTAGCATTTCGTCGACTTGCTTCTTTACGGCTTCGCGTTCTCGCGTCGAAATTCGATACGGGCTCTGACGGACTGGTCGGGCACTTTCTTCAGTTATGATACGATGTTTGGCGACTGGGGTCTGTCGAATTCTTGACGACGATGAGAAGCAGTCCTTGAATTGCAGGAGCAGATTTCTGAGCTGGTCTTGCTTCTGCTTTGGGAGGCTGGGGTTGACGTCGAAATCTGTTTCGGGACCTCGATTCGTCGAAGAAAGTTCGGCAGTATCGGAGAGGACGAAAGCATTGCTGGTGTCCACGAATTTCTCGATGTAGGCGACCGTCGTACCAATGTTGAGGTGCCTATATTCGCGGCTGAAGTTTGTCAGCAGTACCTTTGCGTTACCTTCGCGCAACTCGGCGATGCCTCTTGCGACGCAAATCTGACGGTTCACAAGCAGGTGCTGATCACCCTCGACGACGCCTTCAAGGTTAGCGGGTATTTCGGTGCCGACGGAAATGACGATGCTGGAAAGAGGCGGAACGGTGACCTGCTCTTCTATTACATTCAAGGCATGATTCTCCGGCGACGTGTGGGGCGGCAACGCTTTTTCTGAAGTCAGTGTTATCGACTCAGACCTCAGGTCGATGACGGCGCCGTGTTGACTTAGGAAGTCCATCCCCAGTATCACATCCCTGGAGCAGTGCTGCAGAATTAGAAAGCTGGCGGGATAAGTCCGGTTATTGATGGTGACTCTTTGCAGTGCACACACCGGCCGGCGTTATTAGATGACCCCCAGCGGTCCTGATTTCAGGGGCCTTGCCAAGCAGTCTTTACTTTCTTCAACTTCGCCAAAAGACCCACTGACGACGGAATAGTCGGCTCCAGTGTCGACAAGAGCGGTGACGTTGTGGCCGTCGAATATTATGTCGAGGTCGCTGGTTCGTCGTCGTGCGTTGCGGTTGGGACGCGGCGTCGGATCACGGCGGCGTCGAAATGTTGTGGTGCTTCCATGCTGCGTCGTCAGGTTTTCTTCGGTCCACGAGGTTTCCTCGGCAGGGCTTCGTCTGCTTCGCGTCGTGCTGCGCAGGTCTCGTCGCGTTGTCATCGTCGGCGGCCGCGGAGGATCTTCGGCATTTCGTCGAACAGCAACCGCACCTCCATCGGTTGCTGCCCTTAGTTTCCCGGGTACGGGCTAGGTGACCGGCCCCGGTTTGGGCCAGTGTACTGGCGGCGGTGCGGTGACATGTAGCGGCCGGGCGACGGTGAGCGGGAAGGTCGTCGGGGCGTCCACTGAGGTCCTGCGAGGTAGTCGGCGATGTCTTGCGGTCGTTCACCCCGCTGTGGACGAGGCGCGTTGACGGCGAAACCGCGTAGGCCCATCTGTCGGTACTGGCAACGGCGGTAGGTGCGGCCGGCTTCCCCGCAGTGGTAGCAGAGCGGGCGGTTGTCAGGGGCCCGCCAAATGTCGGTCTTTCTTCGGGCGTAGCGCTGGCCGGCAGGTGGACGGTATGGCGTCGGTGGCGGTGGCGGTGGAGCCTGGCGGCGGAACTGCGGTGGTGCAACGTCCTGACGCGGCCTTGGAGGAGCGTTGCGGCAGACTGCAGCGGCGTAGCTCATAGCTTCCGGCTGAGGCTGTGGTGCTTCGGGAATTCCAAGTGATTGCCGAACTTCCTCGCGGACAATGTCGGCGATCGAATCCACTTGGGGCTGCGGCGAGGGTAACAGCTTGCGCAGCTCCTCCCGCATGATCGCTCGGATGGTCTCGCGCAGTTCGTTGGTGCTGAGAGCATGAGCTTCGGCGTAGTTCGTTGTTGAAGAGCGGCGGTCGTATTGTCTCGTGCGCATCTCAAGTGCCTTTTCGATCGTCGTGGCCTCAGTAAGGAATTCGTCGACAGCCTTGGGCGGGTTGCGGACAAGTCCCGCAAACAGCTCTTGCTTAACACCTCGCAACAAGAACCGGGAGCTTCTTCTCCTCAGCCATGGCGGGGTCGGCGTGCCGGAACAGTCTCGTCATCTCTTCCGTGAAGAGCGCCACGGTTTCGTTTGGCAGCTGAATTCGTGTTTCCAGCAGTGCTTCGGCTCTCTCCTTACGGACGACGTTTTTGAAGCTGTCCAGGAATGCGGCGCGAAAAAGGTCCCAGGTTGTGAGTGTGGCTTCTCGGTTCTCGAACCATGTCCGAGCGGAATCTTCCAGGGCGAAATAAACGTGGCGCATCTTGTCATCGTCGGTCCAGTTATTGAAAAGGGCGACGCGGTCGAACTTTTCGAGCCAGCTCTCCGGGTCTTCGAGTGATGAGGCCCGGAAGGTGGGTGACTCCCTGGGTTGATGTAGCCGGATCGGTGTAGGGGCCGCTGGGGAGGTCATCGTTCCGGTCGGGGTCGATGTCGTGGTCTTGGGCTGTCTGGTGGTTTCGGAAAGTGGCCCGTACTCTGGCTGGAGTCCCTTCTGCCTGCGGCTAGTTCGAGGATCGGGGCGTTCTTTGGCGTCGGCTTCTTCGTGGCTTGGGCCCGGGTCAGTGCTCCGTGGGGGCGTCCGGATCATGAACGAAGCAGCACCTCCACCAGATGTCACGTGGTCGTGACGTCGACGAAGGCAGAACTCGGTGGGTTCAAAATGAAACTGTTTATTAGGCCGAACTTGTCGGTAAACAGAAAGTCAGATTACAGCAATACACACTGCACTGATAGCGGCGAACAGAGCGTCGGCCGTCGATCAACTCAACATCGTTGGAACGCGCCGGCTTTTATAACTCACGCGTCGAACATTCTAGCCTTATCACTAGTCGTCGCGCACGCTCTGGAATAATCTTGAGTGTTAGCGTCTTGCGTGCAATCTTAACAGAACGATCTACTACAAGCGAGAAGCCTCTGGAACAATAAGGCGCGGTCTGCGCCGAGTACTGCTGATAGTCTTTGTGGGCGGAAACCGAATACAGTAAAAGAAACGCGCGTGGCAATATTTCAGCCTACCACAGCTGGTGTTGGTAGTGCTCACTCTAATGGCGGCGTCGTTACGCAACTATGAACCACCAGTTCTCCCAGTTGCATGTTTTCTATATTCGGGAACCACTTTAGAAGACAGGAGAGGCCCCGCCCAGATGACCGAAGCGGAGCAGCCAATTCCCTCCGCGACTAAATAAATAGTCCCTCTCCAAAAATTGTGACTGCTTCTAAAACGCGTATTTGTCGGTATAAATAAGATTTGTGTATCTTGACGAGTGCTTTGGCAAAACTGTCATGATGGAAAAGCGCATGCCATCGCGAGAGAAAAATAACTCCGTGCCTTCTACAACGCTGTGCAACACTGTACACTGACTACGAGCAAGTGTGATGAAACCGGCACAGCCATCTTTTTTTTAATCGAGAAACCAGAAGGTCTGCTGCGCATAGACGTTCGTGTGCGTTTCTTTTTCTTCCTTTCTTTCTTTTTTTTTTTTTTTTTTTGTTGAATCGGCGCCAGCGCTGCCATGTGCCTCTGCTCCACTAATAGGAGTGCGCCGACCTGATCCCCTCCCCTCGGTGGAGCATTCTGGCGGAAAGATACAGCAGAATGTCGCTGCTATTAGTTTCCGTCAGGCAGCCTAGTGGGAGTAGTATCAGTTTGAGACGCAGAGTTAGCCAACATTTATTCTTCCACACGGTGACTTTAGAATAGCAGTATTTTGTATCTTAAGGTAGACATTATTTAATGTATCGGAAATACAGATACTGATAGACGTCTTGCGGGACGTATCCCGATACAAATACAAGATATATCAAAGAGTATCTAGATAGTATCTAAGACACATGTATATTCGATACTGCGCAGGACTGCCTTGGACGGATGGCAAATTTCGCGCAATAAATATTTAGCAAGAACCCATCCATGGGGCATGTTTGTCGTCACTCATGAGAGCGTAGCATTAAAGCCGTGGTGTACGTGTAACGAGTGAGCGTGATTGAGTTTGGCGGTTGACCTTCTAAATTGGTATAGTGCTTCGTCTTAGTGATATAGCTAGGTACCTGTTATGGCACTTGTCATGAGTCAAGCAGTCCCACGTAATATGAAGGACAATAAATGAAAATCAGGTAACGCATTTTCTTTCCTCCTTTCATTATTTTATTCGTTGCTCTATCAGAAACAACATATTTGTGCACCGAAGTTTTTAGTGAAAACTCGGAGACTCGTTCATTTCGCCATGTTTCATGTTAGCAAGAGAGGCGGTGTGAAAGGGAGAGAGAGAGAACACAAGAGTTCAATATACTCACATTTACACAATCAGACCCAGCGTGTTTACCATCAAACACTCGTTTGTGTGGCCTTGAGGGAATGACGAAGCGCTCGCGGATTTTTCTGGATGTATCGAGAACTCATACTTTGGCAAGAGACCAATAGTCCAGCATGCTAAAACCACCAGTCGAAGCGGGAACTGTGGCAGAGGATGTCGACCAACAGGCTCTTCACATCTGCACAAAGTCCTCATACAGGGGATCCAGCTCTATCGACAACAATTAGTCAATGATACTATGAACCCATATCCAGAACAGCAGTGGTGAGCCGTTGATGGAAGTACATACAGCGAAAATGGGAGTGATGGTAGGACATAGAGACCAACGTTGCAGAAGCCCATGACATTGTTCTCAGTGTGTAGGCATCGACCAGAACGCTGCCACGCTGTCGGACAAACGGGTCCAATGTCTACCCGAACTTGGTCCTTACGCCTCCCACGCCTTGGTATTCCGTTCTGAAATCCGATGAAGATGGAAGGCAAGCACAAACACCTATCAAAATTTCTCACCTGTGGCACGTGCACGAGTGTTTGTTGGAATTCAGCAAACGTTACCTACGTACCAAGGCTCCTGTGAGATTGCCGGGTGCTTCTAACGACAAGCCTACTAAAGAGCAGCTGCCGACAAGAGGCCAGACTTGCGGAAGGACGTCATTGCTGCTAACATCTTTGCATGATTGAGTTTGGCGGTTGACAGTTTTATTTACGAACCTGTTTACCTGCTTGTCATGCAGACTCAATTCGAAACATTGCTGTTCTAGTTCTTGCTTTTTTTTCGGCTTTGTTCTAGACCGTATACTGCTTTATTTCTCTCAAGGGCCCTCTGATGACGCCCTGTCGAACAACCTGCTTTCGTCGACAGTGTCACCCAGCGACGAATTGGCGCCACACGACGTGTGACTTGCGTTTACATCAAAACAAATAGTTTCGCATATCTTACCGGGAAAGGCTAGCGGTGCTGTTCTCCCTTTGCTGCTGGCTGCAAATGCGCTACCGTGATGTCGAGCGGGTCGAAATGGATGTTGCCCCAGTCGCACGTGATCCCTTACCTTCGTGACTCGCTATGCGATGAGCGCGAGCGTAACGCATGGACGCTGCGGAGTTTCGGCCCTGCGTTCACGATCCGCACGAGTCGGAAGAAGGCGAACCGCCCACAAATCAAGCTGCCGTATGCAAATATGAGAATTTGCCTAGAGGGGGCAGACGTCTCGCGGCAGTGTCGTGAATCAAGGCGGACGCCATCAAAAGGCTTTCCCGCTTACGCTCCGCCTGAAGGCCGGAAATTGAAGATGGCTGCGAAGACGGCCGACTCGGTGAACTTTCTGAATTCCCACTGGGTGCGCGAAGCTCTCATCCCGACAGATGCCGAAAAAATTGGCAAGGTAATCGAACCCCAAGCGGTAAGTAAGCTAATGCCGAGACAGTGTAGGCCGAAAAGTGTACCATAGCTTGCCTGGAATGTCAGTGCTTAACAAGAATACGTGGTGTGTGTATTCAAACATAGAGGGCGCTGAAGTTTGCTAGAACAAAACGTTTGCGTTAGAGTACCAGCTGGTTTTTTGTGAGCAATCGCTTCACTACTGACGTATGCTCAGAACGCTGGGCCTGGTTCAGTCACTCCATTTTCATACCGCTTCAGCGGTCGCTGCGTCGAGTGTGACACTTGCACACGGAAGCTACCAAACCGAGAGTCTGAGAGGCGGTTTGACTCGACGCTGACTGCAACGGTAGCCATGGTTGACAGGATGTCGCTGCTTGTAGCCGCCATATTGCTCTCCTCTGCTGCCGCGGCTGAGACCGGAAACAAGAGAGTTATTCGTGAGTCGATGAATTCTCATTTCAATCTTCGTGTTTCTTAAAGCTAGGAAGCCGAGTAGAAAGCACCAGCGCTATTTGACTTGCTCTAGAGGCTTTAAGGACACGTGCGACTGTTTTGAATATCGTGTACAGGACCTATCACATGTGTTAATCGTATAGCACTTACACCATTGCTGATGATCATTGTTCTAACTCGACTTTGCGACGCTGTCTTGTGAAATTCTAGAGCTCCGTAGGTTATTCATCTCCTATATGTGTAGGGAATAGGGAAAGATTCACGAAATATAGGCACATATAGTCAAGTTTGATAACGTGTGCGATTATTGGCCATTGCTGTTCGGAGAGTGTTAAATATTATTTCGGACGAGCGGTGAAGACGAAGAAGTGACAAGAGAGCGTGGACCTAAGCGCGCGCCCGCATTCCATTTTTCTTTTAGTTTTGAACCCAGCGTCGAATAAACAAGACGTTCTTTACTTCGGCTCCGCTTCCTGGTTTTCAACATCATGGTGCCGTGACCAGGATGAAACGAACAGTTGAAGACCCCGAACGATGAAGCGAGCTCTGTGAAGAGGACGGCCTATCGACGCGATCAACGCGACGACGTTGGGAGAGAGACGAGCGATCCACGTCAACGCGAGCCCTGCGATTCCCGACGTGACGACATGGAAAGGCTACGACGGAAACGCACTACTGTTCGAGCTGCAATCACCAGGATCATCAACGAGATGACGACTCTTATGCAGACGGAACCAACGCCAACTGGTGAGCTCACTGACCATCTTAACCTATTGAAGATTAAGGAAACGATGTTAACGGACCTTGACAGCCAGATAGAAGAGCATGTCGCTGACGATAACCTTGAGGATGAGATGCAAAGCGTCGGGCAATACCAAGATTCTATCGTCCTCGCGAAGTCCCGCGCTGAACGTATTTTATCCGTACCTCAAGCCGTAGCTACGCATGCATCTCCTGATGACTCTCAGCAAGCTCGTGCCCAGATTAAGCTACCTAAGCTCGATGTACCGAAGTTTCATGGTGACCCCATTAAATGGCCTGAATTCTGGGATCAATTTGAGTCGACCATTCACCAAAACCGACACCTCGCCGACGTAGACAAATTGAAATATCTCCGGAGCTACCTGTCGGGTAAAGCGGAAGGTGTCATTAGTGGCCTGGCCACGACCAACGAAAGTTATAGCACAGCTATAGATCTTCTCAAAGAAAGATTTGGCCATAAGTCGCTGATTGTTAACGACCACATGCGCCGGCTTCTAAACCTACGTAAAGTCCGCTCCTGCGAAGATTTCGAAGGGCTTCAAAGGCTGTATGAAGAGGTGCAAACTCTCGCGTGAGATCCCTCTCCGTAGCCTTGGTGTCGAAGAGAAAGAGTATGGAGTGTTACTGAAAACAGCAGCAATACAGAACCTCCCGCAAGAAATGGTACTCCGTTATACTCAGCGCACCTTGGCTTCGACAAATAGAAGCAGTACTAGTGGACAACTAGATGAATTGTCTAGTCTTCTAGATTTCTTGAGCCTTGAAGTGAGAAGCAGGGAACAGGCGTTGCTGATGACGGTTGATCACAGAGAACGAGCCTCAACCGGCAAACAAAAATCTAATGAAGATAACCGAGGTTCCGCGTCTATGTTAACCGTGAAACTCTCTCCAGAGAGTTGTATGTTCTGTGATGGCAAAGATCACTCGGTAGATACATGCCCAGCTGAACTGACAATACATGAGAAAAAAGAGAAAGCTGCGCAAGCTGGGATGTTGCTTCCGATGCGCTAGACCATTTCACAGAGCGAAAGAATGCAGAAGTTGGAAGAGATTGAGCTGCGCGAATTGCAAGGGACGACACATCACCTCGATGTGCGACCCAAAATGGAAACAGAAGAATAACGAAACGCAGACCACTGTTTCGAGCTCGTCTGTAGACTCGCTAAAGAGCACAGTACTTCTGCAGACCGCGCAAGTTTGGGCTCAGGGCACTGGAAAGAAACGCCTTGTAAGAATGTTAGTTGATGGTGGCAGTCAACGCAGCTTCATCACAGAAGAGTTGTCTAGAAAGCTGAAAGCCACCGTGTTATCCGAAGAGCAGCTAACTATCTCTGGATTCGGAAATGTTTCCGCACCTCGGAAATATTATCGAAGAGTACGCGTTACGCTGCATAGCCAGTACGATTCAAACTCGATTGAAATCGAGGCTATAGAAGTCCCAGAAGTATGCAGTAACTTGTCAGCATTGACAGAGACAAATGCGCTTGAAAGGGTAAAAGACCGGAACCTACGTTTGGCTGATGTCACCGTATTCCAGGTCTCACCTGAGCCTGGAATATGCGTGCTTATAGGTGCTGACTATTACTGGCAACTCGTCAGCGGAAAAATTCAGCGACTGGACGACTCCTTAACCGCCATCGAAACAATCATGGGATGGACACTCATGGGCGATACCAGAAGTTGGCCGAAGCTCAACCAGCCAGACACTGTAAGGACCTACAACATATGCCTAATGGAAACCAACGTCTCTGAGCAATTGAGAGCTTTCTGGGAAGTGGAGCATCTGGGACTGGCTCACGAAGAGAAACATTCGAAAGATGACGAATACGTCCTGAAGAACTTCGTAGAATCAACTGTTAAAAACAATGGACGCTACGAGGTTGAACTTCCTTGGCGCAACAATTACGCCGAGCTTAAAGACAACCGGGATGTCGCTTTGAAGAGGCTTGAGTCTCTACAGAGAAAGCTATGCCGGGAGCCAGAGTTTCACAAGGAATATGACACTGCGATAAGGAGCTACTACAACAATGGCTTCGCTGAGAAGGTTCCAACGAGCAGTACGAGCGGGAATGTCACCTACTACATGCCACATCGAGCGGTAGTAAGACGTGACAGAATTACAACAAAGGTACGGGTGGTATTCGACGCCTCGTCTCACGCTCCAGGCTCTCCTTCTCTCAACGACGTCTTGTGGACTGGGCCAAATTTGAACGCTAACATACTTGACCTGCTGCTGAAGTTTCGCAGCTTCAAGATTGGAATTTCCGCCGACATAGAAAAAGCGTTTCTTCAAGTGTCATTGGCCGAACAAGACCGAGACGCCTTTCGTTACTTTTGGTTTGAGGAAGGGTCTTCTAACCTTGAAGAACTGCGCATGACGAGGGTTCCTTTCGGCGCCTCCAGTAGCCCTTTTCTCCTTGCGGCAACTCTGCGACACCACTTCCGACTAGTAGAAGACAAATACCCTACGACTGCCAAACTACTGAAAGACCATTTCTACGTCGATGATTTGGTCATCGGAGCCCAAAGCATGCAGGAAGCACAACGAATTGTCGGCGACTGCTTCAGTATTCTGCAAGAGGCGGGAATGCATCTAACAAAGTGGACGACAAATGATGAACATTTGCGAAACTATTACGACCTTCAAGACTCGAAGATAAAGTTTGATTTAGGAAACGAGAAAAAGATTCTTGGACTTGTGTGGGATACCGACAAAGACATTTTAAAGCCATCACTAAACAAGATGCTTGAATCGTTAAGCGAGCCAAAGGTTACGAAGCGACAGATTTTAAGCTTTGCCTCACTCATGTACGATCCTTTCGGATTCTTGGCGCCGTTCGTTCTGGTGGTGAAGTTATTAGTTCAGAGGCTGTGGCTACAGAAATACACCTGGGATGCGCCCCTACCCGAGTCTATTCTACTGGAGTGGACAGCATGGACTAAAGGCCTCCCAATAGTCAGACAGTTGGAAGTTCCGAGACATTTTGGCCAATTCCTTCTGGACAAGAATTTTCGGGTTGCCATACATGCATTTAGCGACGCAAGCCCTGCTGCGTACGGCGCCGTGCTCTATCTTCAGATACGAGACTTCAATGGAGCGATAAAAGTTCATCTGCTGATAGCCAAATCAAGAGTAGCACCTCTACAAAATATGACTGTCCCAAGACTAGAGCTTATGGGAGCGCTTGTTGCAGCTCGACTTATTGCAACAGTGAAACGTGCCCTAAACATACCAGACTTTGAAACTGTTATGTGGACAGACTCTATGATCGTGATTCATTGGCTACGAAGTTCAACCAAGCGCTGGAAAAAGTTCGTGGCAAACCAAGTCGCGGAGATACTCTCCCTAACGGAAGTGGATATGTGGAGACATTGCCCAGGTGATCAAAATCCAGCCGATTTGCTGTCCAGAGGAGCCACCGCGGAGCAACTCCTACAAAGTTCGCTTTGGTGGAAAGGACCAAACTTTCTCCACACTGAGACGACATTCGACGAACCTTGCTATAGTGAGGATACAGTCGAAGCAGAAGAAGAAACTAAGTGTTTGAAAACAGCTGTACGACCAGAACCTACGATTGTAAACATCGATGACTACAGCTCTTATAACCGACTGATGCGTACGACTGCCTGGATACAGCGTTTTACTAGGAATAGCCGACACCCAGACGCCAGAAAGAAAGGACCTCTAGACGCAACTGAATTGCATGAGGCTGAAATTTACTGGATACGTCCAACGCAAGATAAAGTATTTGGACCGGATGTCCGACGAATGAACATTGCACTTCAGCGGTTCAGTCCATATCACGACGAAAAAGGGCTTCTTCGCTTAGGAGGTCGACTTCAGTTCAGCAACCTCCGCGAAAGTTCCAAACACCCTATTCTGCTTCCTGCTTCAGACACATTCACGAAGTTGTTGGTGATGAAAGAACATGAACGGCTTTTACACGCTGGACTCGGCTTTCTCATGACGGAACTGAGAGAAAGGTTCTGGATACTGAGAGCAAGGCAAGTCGTAAAGAAAATCATTCACGAATGCACAGTCTGCCGACGATTTTCCTGTAAGCCATACTCGGAGCCCTTCGCACCTCTAACAGCCGACCGTGTCCAGCCCTCTCCACCTTTCGAAGTCAGTGGTGTAGATTTTGCCGGACCCCTTCTACAGAAAGATAAGGGAGATAATACGAAAAAAGAGCTACATACTGATCTTCACATGTGCAGTCGTCAGAGCTGTTCATTTGGAGCTCGTCACCAGTCTTACTTACGACAAATTCCTACTAGCCTTCAAACGGTTTGTGGCACGACGAGGCATTTGTAGGATTGTATACTCCGACAATGCCAAGACCTTCAGAAAGGCCTCAAGGGAGATTCAGCGACTTCATGAGTTAATGAAATCACAAGAAGTACAATCGTATTTCGCAAGTCACAGGATCGTTTGGAAATTCATCACCGAACAGGCTCCCTGGTGGGGAGGATTTTGGGAACGACTACTTAGATCTGTGAAGTCTACATTGAAGAAAACACTGGGGAATCATTACTTTAATTATGAAGAACTTTCGACCATCCTCATTCAAGTTGAAGCAATGATAAATTCGCGACCAATCACATTTGTGTATACAGAATCATCTGAACCAACTCCACTTACGCCAAGCCATTTCCTCATAGGCCAACGACTGACTATGCTTCCTACAGATTGTATGAACACATCATCCGAAGAAACGTCGTCGTCGCGCGACATACTTCAAAGAAGATGGAAGCACAGAGAACAAGTGTTAAACAATCTTTGGAACAGGTGGCGACGAGAGTACCTCCAAGAACTTCGTTCAGCTCATGTGAATGAAACTACAAGCACAGAATCAGTTAAAAAAGGAGACATTGTGCTGATAAAGGAATTAAATACACCGAGGCAATTGTGGAAGATGGGACAGATTACGGAATTATTTCAGGGCAAGGACGGCAAAGTTCGGTCATGCAATGTGCGCACTTCTGGTGGCACCACGTTGAAGAGACCGATACAAATGTTGTATCACCTGGAATCAGCTGCACAAGCCTCCATATCTAGCAAGCAATCGTCTTGAAAGAAGCAAGCCCGCGCAAATTGTTCGGCCGGGAGCTGTTAAATATTATTTCGGACGAGCGGTGAAGACGAAGAAGTGACAAGAGAGCGTGGACCTAAGCGCGCGCCCGCATTCCATTTTTTCTTTTAGTTTTGAACCCAGCGTCGAATAAACAAGACGTTCTTTACTTCGGCTCCGCTTCCTGGTTTTCAACAGAGAGTAAGCATTTTATCTCCAGACGATCGCACAAAAGGGAAGGCTTCTTTCGCTTAGGAGCACACGTCCGGAAAGAAAGCTATCGGAGTATCATTTCTTCAATATGTCAGCACCTTGAATGCTAAACTTACGCGCTAGCGATGCGAATTCTGCTTACACAGGTAGATAGCCTGCATTTGGGAACATAATTCCTGCGTACAAGTAGTTGGGAAAAGTACTTATAAGAAACAAAACGTTATTGTAAACATTTCTCTTTTTTTATTTTTGCAATTCAGATAAGAAATTCGGTGTCATTTATCTGAGTGCAGTTCAAGTATAATTGCTTCGTCTACACCATTTACATTACAAATTATTGATAACAATGTTAAACGAAACAATGGGGATTTTCGGGGCTCGTTTTTTTTGTTTTTTGTTTCGTTTGACACAACGTATGTAACTATGTGTATATAACCATGTTGGACATTCAGCACCCTTAATTTCACACCCTGAGGACAAGATCTGTGGCGTTGGTTATCGTTACCTAGCTGATTGGGGACTCAACAGTCAAAATCTCGCTTTTGCGATCGTAAAGCAACACCGCAGCTATATAAGTCAAGATTCACACTATATGGGCAATTACCTACATCTCATGCTTGGTTAATTTTTTCGTCGAGACTTAATCCTACCACAGCAAGTGAAATTACCCTTGTGGCTATCAAACTTGATTACGAATGCATCAGAAACCAAGCGATCAACAAAAAGTGAGGGGAGCTAAGAATTTCTATTTCTTTTTAGATACGACCACATCAACTACATCGACACTGAAGCTACGGGGCAAAAAAAAAAAATGAAAACTTACGGTTTATCTCGCATGAGGCGTCGAAATGATATAGTCAGATAGAATAAATACAGAGGTATTATTCGTTGTTCTCTCCTGGCGTTTCCCGCCTCTTCAGCATAATTCGTAACGCCAGCAGTCTGTTGAAGGGACTTCGAAAGGAAATAAGCTGAGAAATCAGTTGCGAATTGTCTCCAACGCCCGCAGCTTTGCTATTCAGCCGTTCTGCGTTGTCTCTAATGGCTATCGTGCGCGACGAACCGATTTCACTTCGTTCTGTTCGTTTTCGACTGCGCAAGTGGAGATAATCGCGTGTAGCCGAAAAGCGCGAAGTCATGATAGGTTCAACGCTCAGAACTGCCATTTCCCGCGTGCTTTATGAAGAAATAAGTGGCGAGGAGGAGATAACGCCAGGAGAAAAGACGGTGAGTGCGAGAAAGAAACCACTTTTCGTCTTTGAACTCGGAGTGGTTTAGGGGCCCTTTGAAGTAAATAGACTGGAATCTCGTTGACACGACTCTGCTTAATATCTTGTGCTTCTAATTCCCAGTCAACGTTCTTTGGACATCATGCACTTTCATGTGGTTAATACGGTCACATTGTTGCCCGAAATTGGGTGATACGACCGCGATAGAGGATCTTGACCGATATATCTATAAATCCTACTTTTATTCTTTGGTGTACTAGCTTCTTTTCTTTCTTTTTTTTTTACTTTTCTGAGGAATATACTCCCTTGAAGTTGAAAGGAAGAAATTGCAGTGCAAATTGATCAGCTGCTTCAATGTTACTCAATAAAAGTCAGTTGCTGGCGGATTATGCATTCTTTTCCTGGTTTTTTTTAACCTCTTTGGTTATTACGATTTATGCATAATACATTTTATTTTCCAGTTCCCGTGAAAAAAGTATCAGTTCATTTCATTTCATTTCATTTATTTACCCTCAGGGCCAAACAAGGCATTACAGAGGGGAGTGGGTTACAATCAGGAGTTTGTACAGCATAAGTAAAGCATAAATAAGTAATACAGAATAAAAAAAAAACCAATACAAATTATTAAATCAAGGTAAGTTATAGAATGAATACATGAACAAACGCAAGAAAAACAAACATACAGAAAAATAAATAAGTTAGATTGCGTATGTCGCATTTTTCAGTCCAGCAACGTTTCAACGGTCAG
>JALIZH010017779.1:0-35314 GCA_030522465.1 Rhipicephalus appendiculatus
CAGACGGATCATCCGCGGATGAGCCGCTCCCGCGTCCACGACCAATCCGGATTCGGTCCGTCGCCTGAATGCACCATTACCTCTGTGTTCGCACTATTCTTAGTGCGTTTCTCTTCAGATGCGTGCTGCATTAAGGTATGGGGCCAAGAGCCGGCAAAAAAATTTTGAAAAAGCGATAAGTACTAGAGATTATTAGTCTACATTATTAATCACATATTTTTTAGGTATGTATGAGCATTATAAAGCAAGTCAGAATTTTTGTTATTTCTTCATAATTAAAAAATTTAATTCAAAGTGAGCCTTAGCGAACACACCTAACTAAAAGTTCGCTCACTCAAAAATACCCAATTTTTTATAGGGACATAAAAGACGCTTTGGCCAGTGCAATGAACCGAAACGTATAAGATCAAATTAGTATTAAAAAACATAGTCATAAACCCTTTCAGGGTCGAATTTTTTCGCGAAATGCGTGCCAAAAAATGTGTAATTTTTTTATTGTCGAAATAAATTCTTCAGACCATTCTATTTAAGAAAAAAAATTGTCTAAAATTTTTTTTCGTGACCGTAAAGTGACAAAAAATCATATTGCGTTGTTACATACACATGGTTTATTCATAGTAACATCAAGCAAAATCCTAAACAAAAAACACTTTTACGATGTCTTATAAATAAAAATTATGCATTATAATAAACATAGCTCACAGACATACAAAAATACGTGCACCAGAGTACTTTTCCGGTAAAAAAAAGTTTTTCCTCTAAAACTAAACGCTGGGGAATTGTCACCTTTGATCCGATCCGGATCGTCTCACCGCGCACCGTTTCAAGATGTCACTCCTTCATCATCATCCGAGTCTGAACTTGTAAGTAAATCCTCGCCTGACGAACTGACATCCAATGAATCAGATACGGCACTTGGGGAATAGTCCACATTGGAAGAATCGCCGCTCGACTCCCTAGCACCATAGCAACCGGCGCGAGCTTCCGCAGCGTAGGCGAACTGCGTGAGTGAGGCGCACGGAAGAAAACTGTGCGGTTATGCGCCCGTCCGGAAAGCAAAACGAGGGAAAAAAGCTATAATGATCCTTCGTCTTATCGCCAACGAGACGGAGTTAGTTTTTCCGAGTTCCCCTAAACGGGAAACTCTACCACGGCGGCAAGGTTTGTGTAATTTAGCTCCTCCCGAAACAGATGTAATCGCGCCTCGAGGAGCAATAAACGAGAGAGTCACAAGCGGCCACCCCCTTGAGAGATTAAAAATCAGACAGCCATCAGCTTTGCGGGTGCGAGAAGCGATAACCAACCGAAGGACGAACCGAAACCAGCCGCACGGCATGCGCGCGTTCAGGTGTGCAAGCGAAAGCCGCCGCGCCGCTTCGGAAAGCAAAAGAGCAACAGAGAGACATCGAGGCGTGAAAAAAATTCCATGTGTTCCGAAGTGTGGTAGCACATGTCAAGCAAGAAAAGTGATCGGAAAAGGCGCGTGTTTTAAACCAGCCGCTCCGCGGGCGCGCTCGAAGGCGCAAGCGACTACCGGGGCGCCACGTTGCGAAGCATAAAAAAAGCAACAACGGAGAGACATCGGCGCATGAGAAAATTTTCACACTTTTCCGAAGCATGGCAGCACATGTCAAGCAAGAAAAACGATGGAAAGAGGCGCGCATTTTAAAACCAGCATTTTAAACCAGGTGCGCAAGCGGATTGCCGGATCGCCGTTTTTCGAAGCAAAAAAGAAATAACAACGGAGAAACATCGGCGCATGAAAAAAATTCCACGTGTTCCTGAAGTGTGGCACCACACGCCAAGAGAGAGACATGATCGAAAAAAAGCGCGCGTTTTAAAGATAAAGGCCGTGCCGTACATGTACGGTGAAAACCATTTGGGCACTGTTAGGTGCTGCCGTACATGTACGGCGAAAACCATCAAAGGGTTAAATAACCAAAAAAATCTGGACTAACTCTAGGGCTACCTTCGTATAACAGGCAGACATTAATGTTCATAACATTCCCGTAAAAGCTAAGTTTTGTAACAGCGTTCCTTCTTTTGCTTCTAATCGCCACGGTGGTCTAGTGGTTATGGTGCTAACTGCTGACTCGAAGGTTGCGGAATCGAATCCCAACCGCGGCGGCCGCATTTCGATGAAGGCGAAAATGATTGAGGCCCGTGTACTTTTAATTAGGTGTACGACCCTAGGCGGTCGAAATTTCCGGAGCCCTCTACTAGTAGCGTCTCTCGTGACCATGCCGTGGGTTTGAGCAACGCCTCCTAGTTGGTTTGGGACGTAAAGCCCCTAACTATAATTATTATTCTTTTTACTTCCTGATTTTTGGTGTGTCAAAACCTAAAACAGGAGCACGTGACATGTTACGGTGGGACCATCTGTCGTGTAACCTGCACTACATCTTACAGCGTCTGATGCTGCGGTTACCCCCAAGCAACCCCTGTCACACGGGCACCCGCGAACTTCGTTTAACTCCCTCGTCCTTATGTCAACCGAGATGCGGTCTGTGTCACACGGCCTCCCTTACACCAAGGAAGATAAACGGGAGCGTTTCGCAAACGAAGTTCGGCTTTCTCCGTTAACGGAGGAACGAAGTACTCTCGTTCCCAATAGTCTGTAGGCCAGAAAAAACTTCGAGCACTAAATTGTCGCAGTCAAAACAATAATACATTTTGGGAATATTAAACGTGCTTTTGTTGCTGGACCCATTCATAACGCACGTGTTTTTTTTTTTGTTTTTTTTAAGTATATATACGCACGCCAGAGTTGTGGAGATAGGTTTGCTACCAAAAGCTTACCCTACGAAGCGACCGAGAAGGGACGCGACGTTCTCCACTGCCGTCGCGCACAAAGACGCTACGGCCGGGTTCGTCGACTCTCCGACACGGCGCAGAGATGGCACTCGAGGCAGGTCGTCAAGAAACACGGGTTTATTTACCCAAGATACAGCACAGTGCGACAATCACGGAATAGCGGGCCGTTAGGGGTAACTCCGCAACACCGATCGAGTACACCAGCCTGCGGCGCTACGGCTACCACACAAAGGGGCAACCACCGAAGCGCGCGAACGAGAAGTCGCCCGCAAAGGCAGAGCTTGACTTCTTCGTTGCAGGCGTGCGAGCATCTCCTGCAGCGCGCGAGCGCCGGGCTGCACCGGGCGTAACCCTTACAAAAATGCACTTTGAGTTTCAATTGACCACGAACCGAGGCCTTTTTGACTCAATAGATGGTCAATTAAACGGCATCTTCTGATGAGTGCACTCACTGAAAATTTAATTGACATTAGGTTGGAAAAATGCAATTGACTCTCACTCTTTACATTTTTAATTGAGGTGCGGTAAGAAAGGTTCAACTGAACCGCAGTCACTACACATTTAATTGACATACGTTAAGAAGGGTTCAACTGAACCGCAGTCACTACGCATTTAATTGACCTAGTATTGAGCACTCTCAATGAGGGATAGCTGATATGTTGACACCTGCATCAATTTCAGGAGCCGAGCGCACAAAACTTGTGTTTGTGTTCTGCAGTTTTCTTACGGATATTTTTTCTGCAAGATGCATTCGTCAATACGGGCCCTGAATGATGAATACGGTTACAGCACTCCGTGGAGCAGCGATGTAGTACATAAAACTACATATAAGCAAATGCTTTCAGGTACTGACTGCGTGGCGCACGTGCTTCTGAACTGCGTTCACGGATATCTATCTGCTACACACTAGCGTGTAGCGGTCAAGTGTGACACGTGCACTTGCCTCATTGATGCGAAAAAAAATTTTGCCTTTTGAGATTAGCAAAAATATCATTGATTCAATGTTTATCGCAATGCAAATAATAATAATAATAATAATAATAATAATAATAATAATAATAATAATAATAATAATAATAATAATAATAATTCGACGAACGCTTCTTTCGAGGCAGTATACTATCTGCGCGAGTACACACGTACGGACAAGAAAGAGGACGACACACTGCACTCGTCCACCTGTGTGGGGGAGATGTGGGGGGAGGGAGGTAGGCGCGCCGGCGCGCCCTATTGTTCGGAATCTCGCCGGTCGAGCAAGTTGGGAGCTGTGGTGGTTGCACGTGGCGGCACCCTCATGGGTGAAGAATTCCGAGAACGCATGTTGCAAACGGCCACTGGAAGGGTGAAAAAGAAGGCGCCTCTGCCCTTCTACTGTTGCGATCAAGAAAATAGCGCCAGAAAATAATAATTTATAGGGTGCTAACATTGGGTTATGAAAACTTGAAACTTAGTCCACAAATAAACTTCACAATATTTACTGCGAGATACACCCGCGTAAAGTGCTAATTCGAAACGGTCGCTTCGCGCTGTTTGTGTATCCCTCCAAGCCGCACTTTTTTTCTTCAGTATCGCTCACCGGAGTCGCGAGTGCGGCTCGTGTTGGTCACTTGTGAGCATTCTTGCTCTGATTTCGTGGACAGCGAGTGCCGCGATTTACACAGGCTATCAGCGCAAATGTGAAGAAGCTACTTCGCTGCAAGTGCTGCAATTGTGACGGTGCATGGACATCTGTTTCGGCGGCACGGCTGTTCATCAGGCCCAACATCGCAACTTTCCTGCGGAAAAATGGACACGTCAGCTTACATGCAAAGCTCCATCGCAGCTTCCTTTCTGCAAAACTGCAGAAATAGACGCCGTCACCTTGATTTGGGATCAACATTTGCTGTATTTGCTGGATCTGCAGACCACGTGCCTCGGTCGATTATCTTTGAAGGTAAGTTTATCATTTTTCATTGCCTTCGTACTTTATATTTGAAAGTTATAAAAACTGAAAAAAGTATTCTGCATTAAATGTTGTATGAGTATGCGACTACGTAATTCATTGGGGTTTACAATATTAAGCCGTCCTCTTCTAGATAATTTATTTTTATAACAAGATTTTCTATCTTTCTGCATTTCTTACAGGTAAGCCTCGGCCTAGTTATTCGGACAGAGGTGCTACACCAACTAAATGATGGCATTCGTCTCTGTTGGCGTTTTCGTAAAAATAAATATAGATGCTAACAGATCTCTGTTTTGCTTCTTGGCTTGAACAATTTATAGAACAACCATGTTCAGCATTCACTTACACAATGAAGAAATCAAAACTGTTGGCAATCTGCATCGATAGGCATGTGCGTGTGTGGTGTCATTCATGGAAATTGTGTAGCCGTGTCCTAATTTGCGATTCTCGCCCAGTTTTTTACCTTGTTCGTGAGACTGAACGTGTTTTGAACTATTGAACTAGTGCGCGCAAGAAAATATTCTCGCTCGGGCAAGTGTCGAAGGCGGTATGCACAATTTCATTCAACTTCGGCAAAGTAAATCCGAATGATCAGTCTTATGGCTAGCAACTGCTTTAAGTGGCTAGTTTTCAAGAAATCTCGCAAATAGACTACGTTCCTGAGCGTGAAGGAGCTCAGTCACCATTTTTGACAATTGCGTAACACGCTTGCATACCAGATGATTTTGACTGAACACAATAAGGGTTGAATATACACTCCCTTCAATTTTTTCAATTGACACTCAGTACACACGGTCAATAGCTGGTCAATAACTCTTTTGACTCGCACAAAAGACGCTCAATTGACACGCAAAAAAATGAGTTTTAATAGAAACACGGTGGCCAATTTTCTTGGAAAAATCAATAGAAAAAGTCAATGGGCGCTTAATTGAAACACAGTACATCCTATGGAGGAAAGTCAATTTGGCCTTAATTAAATCTCT
Organism: Rhipicephalus appendiculatus; assembly: GCA_030522465.1. NCBI lineage: Eukaryota > Metazoa > Arthropoda > Arachnida > Ixodida > Ixodidae > Rhipicephalus > Rhipicephalus appendiculatus. Next base: position 5,740 of record JALIZH010017779.1, read on the forward strand.
ATAAGCATTTTTGTAAGGGAAGCAAGCTCAGGGGAAAGGGGGGCTGTCACGGGTGGCCAATGAAGATCGGCGAAGCACCGTCACGTGCGCTAGCGTGATGCGAGGGGAACACATTGTCCGGGCATGTTCGGACAACGTGTCTTTGTGCAGGGAAGATCGACGCATGGCTTGCACCAGACAAAAAGGCCTGGCGGCGAAGCCACGGTGGCCATGTCGCCGGCTAACGGCGGTTCCCGGCGCACGAGGAACACGGGGCCAGCACCCACCCTAGCTGGGGAATGAGGCACCCAGGGGGAGGTCGCGCACGATTCCCACATTCCCCCCTCCTAAAGACCGAGGCCAGCCTGTGAAAGAGGCTGTCCGAGGCCAAGTGGCAAGGTCAGCTCAGCCGCAAGGGGGCTGGCCAACGGGGCAATGTCCAAAAGGGAGTGTCGTCTCCACGAAGGCGCAGACAGAAGAACGTCGCCGCACAGCACGGACAGGCGAGGTTGTCGTTGCCGTTGATACGAGTCCATGGTCGGCCTTGGTCCCACAAAAGTTCCACCAAAGTTTCACCACACCAGGGAGAGCCCACTGCCGAGAAGGGGGTCCGCGGCCCAGGAAGAACGGGGCAGGACAGCACAACAGGAGGCAACCCGCTCGCTTGAAGTTCGCCGTTCTGAAGAGGGCAGCCGGGAACGTATGAGGCGTGGCTGCAAGGTGCATGCCGCAGCCAACCGCCGAAAGTCGCTGGGCCGAGGGCAGGCAGAAACGGCCGCCTGGGAAGGCAGGCAACGAGGAACGGAAGCCGGAGCGACCACGCTCGGGCCTGGGCCAAAGCTTGAGTGGGCAGACCAGCCGCCGAAAACGGATGGCGAGGCCGCCAGGTGCACTCACAGCCCCAAGAGAGTGCTAGCGACTCCCTTTGCGGGAGTAAACGCTTGTCCCATATTTCACTCTCTTTTCAGGAGTGCTGAGAACTCTCTGTTGCACAGAGTAGGCACACTCTCCCGACAGAGTTCTGGTACTCTGGCTGAGCGAGAGTGAACAAGCTCTCTCGCCAGAGTAAAGTCACGCTTCTGAAATGGAGTGCATACACTCTCTGCGGGAGTTACGCTACTCTCTCACAGAATTTTATAATCTGGTCTGGCTAGAGTGCATCAACTCCCTCCAAGAGTAGAATCACTCTTTCTGCTAGGACTAATGTAAAAAAAAAATAATAATAATTGTCGAGCATTTTTTACAATCTAACAGTGAACAGGCTGACATTTTTTAAGCTTACGTCACATATACGGGACAGGCATCGGCACACACATTACAATCGTACACAACACAGCAACACTGAACATATACCGCTCGCGCCACGGACAACCATATACGTTCAGCAACCGGTATATATACCCATGATGTCTGGCCCCCTTCTAGTGCCGGTGGCGCAACATCTCTATTGTGCGTATTGAAAGACAAACATACGCCGAGCCCGTGTAAGTATCTGGTAATCGTTAGGATTACTGTAGGCACGTCTGCCTTTTACTATAAAACTACATAACAATCAACGCAATTTTCGTTAAATTTCAATTATCAGCTGGCATTCTGTCATGTCGGCTCAGTGTAGTTCAGCCGCTAATGCCTAAGTCTGAGAGCTGTAGCTACGCGCTTACAAATATAGTTGGGACAATCTTTCAGCAGAGCTGGCCGAGGAATAATCTACGAACGTTACGATCCGGCGTCCGATCCGATTTGCGGTGCTGCGGCATGTACTACAAGTACGCCAGAAAAACAACGCCGGTGGGCAAAACTACAACTCAAGCGCATCTCTGGCAATCCTTACAGTTTTGCTTACCTCGGCTACACTTTAATGGGATAGTAAGAGGCTTGAGAAATGCGCAAACCTCAACCTTCGCGAGCCACTTGCGCCGAGATCGGGCCAACCAAATACGACCCGTACGAGTACGACTCCCAGCGAAGGTAGGCCTAGCGTACCGGCCGAGTCCGTGTACGTGTCATCGGCGCTTCTGGGCTTAATCATACGCGATTCCGATGAGTAATAATGACTGTACAGTAGAGCTTTGGCATCGGTTAACCTGATTGAACCATTGTTTCTTGCGTACGGTGTCCGCACAAGGAGCGATGAGCATCGATGCGACGTGCTTTCAGCCAGTGCACACAGGCCGCCTGCGCCGAGATCGGGCCAGCGGAGGTAGGCCTAGTGTACCGGCCGAGTTCGTCTACATGTCATCGGCACTTCTGGGCTTAATGATACGCGATTCCGCGGAGTAATAATGACTGTACAGTACAGCTTTGGCATCGATTAACCTGACTGAACCATTGGTTCTTGCGTACGGTGTCCGCACAAGGAGCGATGAGCGTCGATGCGACGCGCTTTCAGCCAGTGCACACAGGCCGCCGCAGATAGCCGCCGGGCGCACTCCCCGGCACTTCGCTGACTCATACGTGAAAACACAGGTTTGTCATTTGGTACGCCTTATTGAAGTAACATGAAGGCATACTTTCCTGCGCATTCAATTTGATTTTTAGTGATCGGTTAGGTAGTTGCAGCTATCGGATATAGTAATGCAAATCTGCACACTGACACAGCTGCTGCACTAGCATATCGTCGCTTGCACAAGAAAATACAGATTATTCAATCAAATACGCGCGTACTTATCGAACGACATTACAGTCGACATAAAGCTTCTGTGCACGTCAACCAACGGAAAGAGCGAGAAACGGCTCTTGTACTCGGCAGTAACAGCTGATAATCCGCCCCAGATCCTTGTAATTTTTGTATATTTTGTTTTCCATGTTATGATTCTGAACGAAAGTTGGCGCTGTTGGCCATAGCCGCATGTCATGCGTGGCTGGCAGCAGTTTTAATCTCATGAAGACGCAAGGTTTAGTTGGGAAAGACATGCAATCGCGTCTGTGTTCAGAATGCGACCCGTGAAGCGAAACGGCTTGTTTTGTTTTCATCAGTTTGTTTACGGCGTAGTCAGCGCTGTGAGACGTTGCGAGGTGGTAGAGCTAGTACTCGCCTGGTAATCGGGAGGTGGCGAGGTCGAATTCTGCTGGTGAAGTCTTTTTTTTTTCTTTTTTTGTAAGGCAGTTTTTCTTTTTTTTTTTTTTTACGAATGTCTCTAGTGTCTACGTTACTCTAGTGGCAATTAGCCTGTGCCATAAACTAATTTTTCGCGACGAGTTAGAAGTTGGCGCTTCTCCTTGCTTCTAAGGTGCCGCTGTTGGCGTTTTCGGAATGAAACGTTCACAATCACAAAACCGTACTTTTGTTATCACTGAAAGTTATTCTACTAAGTTGACGCAATAAACTTGCATCTGTGGCGTCTACGCTCAAAGGCGTATGGTTACGAGACAGTTATATTGCTTTGAGGCGTCGCCATGGTCAGATGCAGGCGCTGCATTGCTAAGGACGGAGTACCAGACCCCATTCACGCCGCATCGGCACGAGAGTTGCATAGATTGGGAACTCCGTCTGAGTAGCAGAGCGTTCGCAGCCTCTTTTACTCTTCCTTCAAGGAAAGAGTACGTTCGGCGGCTAACTCTGCGCTACTCCCCCACGGAGTTAAAGAATTCTGGCGAGAGTAATGCAGTTGCCCTGCTCTTCAAGTACTCCCTCAACTTCTGTGAGTGTGGGTTGGGCAGGAAGGTGATGACAGGAGGGCAGAAGGCAGGAACGAGGCCACAGCAAGAATGACCAGGGGACAGCAGGTCGCACGGTCGGGAACTACCTGGAGGCACAGTAGAGCCAGGCGCAGGGAGACGACAGGGCGACGTAGGGGTGGACAGGAATGCCCCCGGCATAGCCGGCTTGCCAAAAAGGGTGCCTGTCTGACGGTGCTACCCAACAAAGGGGGCACTTGCCAGGGTAAGGCTTGGACGACACATCAGGGGGTGTTCTAGACCAAGAGGGCCTTTTATACCACAGCAAAGGCGTGTGTCCGGGCACCCTAGCGGTTATTCTCCTTTCACTAACGTGGCATGGAATAAAGTCCGACTGCATGCTAGTGGGAGAAAGGTCGCTTAAGTGCGTTTCCGCAGGTTGTACCGGTGGCGTGACTTGGGCCAGCCTTACGGTCTTGCTGCGGTACTGTGACCGCCTCCCCCTCTCCCAAGTCGCTGCTACGGGCAGCAAAAGGGTTTGAGGAAGGCTGCATGAGCCCGAGGGGGGCTTGCCCGCACGAGACTTCACACATTGCCACACGCGGAAGAGCGTCATGCTTCATGCCTGGCCAGGTTCCAGAGCGGCACAACTTCTAAAAAGTCTTACGGCCACTCGCGTGATCGGCCAACCGCGAGTCATGGAAATAGCCTCGGATGGCGTTCCTGAGACTGCGGGGTACCGCCACCTTCGAAGACTCGTGCTAATTAGTTTTCAGGTGGGATGTAGCGCAGGAGAACTCTGCCGGCGACAAACAGATGCAAATCCAACGTGCCCGCAGCAATACCAGCCTGCGTAAACGGCACACGGCGCCGACAGCAATACCAGACTGTCAATACGCGCCCGCTGCATAGGAGCACACTAAACGGATCGCACTGTTGCACCTTTGATAGCTCTTCTCTGCTTAAGACGATACCGGCTGAAGTGACGTGCTCACCCGAGGTGATCGACTCGAAAGTCACTTCACCGTCGGGGCTCGCGCCTTTCGACCCATTGGAGCCAGAGACCACGGTGTCTACTTGGTGCGATTGCTCTCGGGAGTGGCGGACACAAATGTCAAACGCCGAAACGGGGGGCATGCGACCTAGGCGTGAGCCACGACGTTTTAGCTCCTTTTCCGGTAGCGCGCAACAAAGTTGCTCTGCTGCAAAGTCAACGCCCAGCGCGCGAGGCGGCCTTGGGCTTGCACAAGCGCTTAAGCCAGACGAGCGCCATGGGGTCCAGTTCCGCCAATGGCACTCCGTTGACGTAGCAGTCACGCTTCCGGCGAGCAAAATCTCGAGTGGCGTCCCGTACTTAAAGGCAGCGGCAGCCACTACGAGAGTTGCGAATGGTTGTAGGGCGCCGAAAGGCACGACCCTGTAGCCACCGCTAGGGAAGTCACTCCCGATACCCGTGCGCGCGAGGAAGTCGCAAGCGAAAATCACAGGCACGGAAAGACCAGGAAGATGCACAAAGCGCTGATTAGCGCGCGCGGTACTTCCAACGCACAACCCACCGCGCAGCGCTGCACGAAACAGCGGTGCTGCCCGCGAGATGGAAGGCAATGTTTGACCTGGAGCTGAGCCACAGTTGTGTGCAGCGGTAAATGCTCCGAGGTAGGCGCCGCCGTTGGAGGGTCGCGCGCCTGTTCTCCGCTACGCACGCCAGACCCAAAAGGGGCCAATAAACGGCATAGAGGAGAGTAGGGTTTCCGCACCGCCGGATGAACGATGCCTCACGCGACGAGCAAACGTATCGACGGCGGAGCTCCGTGGCCCACAACCGTCGAAAGCGCCGCCCAAGCTCGCATGGCAAGCGAACGTCCGAAAACGCCGCGACGGTGTCGCCTATGCGAGCTGGCTCGCGGACGACAATGCCAACCCTTTGCGCTCGTGACAAACAAGTGCCAGCGAGCAGTGAACGCCAGCACCATGTGGCCTGAGTGGGGACGCTCCGGTGCGGCGTTTGGTCACTCAGCTGCGCTGCTAACAAAGAAAGGCCAGCGAGCGGAGACGAAGCGACGGAGGGGCCCGAAAGCACGTGCTCCGCGTGTCTCTTACAGCTGAGAAAACCCGAAAACTGGCAAGGCTAGGACTATTGTCCACATTCGAGCGGTTATCACCAAAGGAGGCCCCAAAGGCGGGATCTCTCCTGGTAGCCGAAAACCGAGGGCCGCTAAGGCAGGCCTACCTCGTGCTGTCGGCTTCGTCCGCATCGAAGGAGACAAAGTCCGTCGCCAAGGGATCGAGCAGGAACGAGCGCCTCGAGGGTCTGCTCTGCAGCTATGCCGAAACCACGTTGGGCGCCAGTTATGTGGAGATAGGTTTGCTACCAAAAGCTTACTCTACGAAGCGACCGAGAAGGGACGCGACGTTCTCCACTGCCGTCGCGCACAAAGACGCTACGGCCGGGTTCGTCGACTCTCCGACACGGCGCAGAGATGGCACTCGAGGCAGGTCGTCAAGAAACACGGGTTTATTTACCCAAGCTACAGCACAGTGCGACAATCACGGAATAGCGGGCCGTTAGGGTAACTCCGCAACACCGATCGAGTACACCAGCCTGCGGCGCCACGGCTACCACACAAAGGGGCAACCACCGAAGCGCACGAACGAGAAGTCGCACGCAAATGCAGAGCTTGACTTCTTCGTTGCAGGCGTGCGAGCATCTCCCGCAGCGCGCGAGCGCCGGGCTGCGCCGGGCGTAAGCAAGCTCAGGGGAAAGGGGGGCTGTCACGGTCGGCCAATGAAGTTCGGCGAAGCACCGTCACGTGCGCTAGCGTGGTGCGAGGGGGAACACATTGTCCGGGCATGTTCGGACAACGTGTCTTTGTGCAGGGAAGATCGACGCATGGCTTGCACCAGACAAAAAGGCCTGGCGGCGAAGCCACGGTGGCCATGTCGCCGGCTAACGGCGGTTCCCGGCGCACGAGGAACACGGGGCCAGCACCCGCCCTAGCTGGGGAATGAGGCGCCCAGGGGAGGTCGCGCACGATTCCCACTAAAGGTAGCGCAAACTCCTCCTCTCAGCGCCGTTTCCTCCTCGTCCGTCACTCCCGGCTGCCATTATTGGCAAGACGTGCCCGCAAGACGATTCGCAAGACGTGCCCGGCCCGCATGCGGTACGTCGAAGCGCTTGCTTGTACTTGCTTGGAAATGCGACAATTCTGGGCGCAGATTCACACAGCTGTTCGTACGTAAGATGTGTAGTAAAAATAGTTTGTGGTTGGTCGGTACATTAGCTATCATTTCGCGTTTTGTAAGCAACAAATCGCACACTGGTGCCGGATATATAAGAAATCACATTGCGGCACCCTACGCGCGAACAGCTTTCTGGACCGGGACTTGTTTTGACAACGTGAAAACCTAGCATTTGTGCATTGTATTTGACTTCATAAATGTAGGATGCGTCGCTCGGGCCAGGTGAACAAGAGGCAGAACATGTTAAACGCAATCCTAGGAAGTATTTACAGCTGCCGTTTTTCTTTTCGGATACCGTGGTGTTTGTTCACAAGACACATTTTGGAAAATCAGACGCTACATCAAATTATGAACACACAACCCCGCGGAGGCACTTATTTGCTAAATATCCCCAGCGTGCATTCCCAGCGCATAGGGCTTTAGCTTCTTGCAGCCATTTCTCGCAAGGATGACTGGCTCGAACTGATCGTCCGTGAAGTGTTTCTGAAATATACAGACATCCTCCAATGCACCGTCTGGAATTTGCCCAACGAAATACCGCTAAAGTACGCTGCAAACCATTTTGCTTCTTGCGGAAACAAAAATGTGAACGGCGACGAAAACAGGATGGTGTCTTTGCACTGGATAGGTGCCTATTTATTTACAAGTCAAATGTGTACTTAAAAAGCTTGGTCAAAACGACAACAAAATAATAAAGCGCATCAAAGAGAAACATGCAGCAACTGTCTTATAATACCTATTATTGAACACAGAATATCAGTAACACTGAATCAGAAACACTGAGAAATGTGGATAAGTTTTAAAAAAAATATACAAACCGACACAACGAATAAAAGCTTACACCCGCTTCAAATAAACATACAGTTCAGGAGAAAAAAATTGGAGGGTTAGAGAACAAACATGCGTTTAAAATTATAGTTTGCGTACGGGCAACTTTGCAGCATATTGCTAAGTAAATTACGCTCATCAATCGATGCTACTTAGTTGCCATGTCTCTTTCTTTATCGTGCACATCTCATCACCACCCTCTATTTATGAGCGCTAAAAAAAAAACAGGTTCGACTTTCTCAGAGTAAGTTTTTAACGACTTTTGGCCAATAAATTTTGTAAAATCTACGGGCTGAGCGAGAAAACAGAGATCTTGCAAAATATTTTTCTCAGACGTTGCAGTAAAATTTTCGCAAAACAATTAGTAAATTGCGAACACTAAGGATTTCGCTGTAAATATTGTGTGCGAGAAAGCGTGGCCGATAATGTCACGCCGCTTTTTTTTTCTCTAACTCAGGCATCAGTATCGATGCCTGAGCCTCCCGTCCTGGCAATCGAAGTTTTTTCTCCCGATACGATAGAGCCATAGCGCTCGCCGTTTGACGTTTTCCTTTCCACAAGGAACAGCAAAAAGCTTGTCACCCTTGGCAAAGCTGTTCGAGCATCCAACGGCGCAACAAGTTGGCATCTGGCTGCAGCCGATGGCGTCTTTCAAACTGCAGAAAGCTATGAGAAGCCTTGTTGCGACCGGGTCCCGGCGGGTCTCATCGTTGGTAGCTGGCCCACCGCCGGTCCCCTAGCCCATCTTTAGCAGAGAGGAAGGCGCTCGCAGGAGAGATATTTACAGACGTTTATTCACATTTGGGAGAACAAGAAGAAGAAGAGAGTTTTTACAAAAAGTCTTCGGCTTTTAAAGCCCCGAGTCTGGCAACTTGAGGCAATCAAACCGGTGTCAGCAACACCTGCCAATAAGGTTTCTTTGTAGCGCACATAGACGACAGGACGAAAGGAAGACACGTATAGACACACTGGGCGCTACGTGTCTTCCTTTCGTCCTGTCGTCTATGTGCGCTACAAAGAAACCTTTTGAAGATGTGCTACCAACAAGCCCGCATCGCATCCCTCGTTAGCCAATAAGGTGTCCTGCCGCCACAACGCCCTGCCCCCAGGAAGGAGGAAATGGGACGCACAACACATTCCTCAAAAGGGCGAGGACGAGAAGTCCAATTGGGGAACACCAATGCCCCACACAGGGGAATGTCCACGTACCACGCCCAGACGACTCGATATTGTCGGCGAGGAGGAAGTGTCCGAAGGGGAACCGGGCTGGTGCCAAGTCGGTGACCTGATGACGTGGTTGTTGTTGTCGACCACACCTGTAACCGCTAATGGCTCCATCCAGCCGCAGAGACATGCCACGTAGCTGGGAAAGGTGTCCGCAGCTCATTCCCACGCCGGCCGCATCTTCCAACAAAGGGCCGATCGCCGCACCCTTGCTGGATTACTGGTCGCCTGAGCACGCCGCACTCCGTAGGCATTCCAGGAAAAGGGGATTAGACTTGCGCCCCCGAAGGGCAGCGAACCCGGAAGGAACTTTTGAGTGACTGGAGCATTCTCTGCTGCCTCTGCCATGACAGCTTCCAAGGCCGATCGTAACAGCTTCTCCACCGGGGAAAGAAGATCCCGAGGTACAGTGTCCAGCAGGTACTGTGCAGAGGGATCTGTTTCGCAGCTCGTTCTCCACTACTCATGGCCTCAACACTGGATCCGATGTTCACATCGAAGCAGGACCGTAGGGAGCTCAACTCGCATGGAGGAGGTGACATCCTCCGTCATTCTTCCCTGAAGGCACCGTCTGCCTCGCTGAACCAGCCCATGATGGCCTGAGGACTTTAGGAAACTGCGCCGAAAACACAACCACAAACAAGCAAGCACACGGCAATCCTCCACAAAGATTCACCAGGCCTAGCTCCACTCATGGTGGCCGTTTCCCCATATCCTAATGTTAATCCTGTGGCCCTCCCGTCGCAACATCAAAAGCAGCCACTCTTGAAAACACATAAAAGCCGTATAACTGACACACTCACAGTGTGCCTACCTAAACAAACTGTAAACAAGAATACAACGCACCAGCCGGCCAATGAAAGCAAGAATCGACTTGAGGCTCTCGCTACATCGGGGCAACGACTCGGTCATCATTATTCAAGATAAGCTTGCGCTTGATCCTATCGGCCACAAAACTTTGCGCCGCCAAAGCTAGATCTGTTCCTTTGAGCAGAAGAAATACTGCCCCAACATCAGGAACGCTGTTCACAACTAACATCCGTAAGTGCACGTACTAGTGCCACTGCGAGCATCTACTCCACAGATGTGTGATTAACTAGCTCTACCCTTTTCGGTCAGAATTCTTACTAAACGAGTGAGCGACTCACGCGATAACCTTTCTTTAGTCGCTTCTATACAGAACGCATGCGAATAGAACAGTAAGCAAACAAAAAACAAATTTCGCATGGCTCTGCTAAAACTCACACAAAGCACAGCTCTGTCCACTTTGCCTATTCTCTTCCCTGCAGGCTCTCGGCTGAACTCTTACGTTGCCGCTAGTTACTAGTGGGGCACCCTGACCTTACATTTCCTTGTGGCCACGCATGACACACAACGGAAACGCTCTGAACTCTTTTCAAAGTCAGCTGTCATAACCCTATTCAAGGCGCTCATCTCTTAAGCCCTTAACTCGCTCTAATGCGTGTCACTATATATACTTCCGATACGATAACCAACGCATAACGGCTAACAAAACCACAGAGCGCTAAAGAACAAAACAATGTTCAAAACTAGTTACTTTAACAACGAGAGTTGAGTAAATCAAAAAGAGAAAAGTAATTCTTAACTAAAATAGGCAAACAAAACATTCCTTTCAACAGTCCTGAGTCGACATTTTCTGAGAAGCTACCAGCTGTTCCCTACAACTTTCAGTCGAACTCGCGGTGGTCGCGCCCAGAAAGCTTTTTCTCGTCAGGCGGGATGTACAACGGGCATAAAGGTCAATCACCTTGTCACCGCACCCCACTACGTTCCTCGAAGCAGACCCTCCGTGGTCCCTGTCTGCTACTCCGCGAAAACCACCGACCTTACTGTTCCGCTCCTTGTCCAACGCGCCGCGAGCACAACAACGGGGAGGTCCCTTGCCCTCCGTGCGCTTCCGCGTACCAGGCGCTTGTCTTTTGTTTGCTCTCCGGCCGCTCGGACGCCGGCGACACGGCAACTTTCTCGCTAATTCGCTCCGCCGTCCGAAGACCTTCCTCAAACGCGTCGCGATCTTAGCCTCATTGTCATTTTTCGGACGCTTTCTCCTTTTCGCACGCTTCTTGGTGCGAACTCTGGAGCTTTTCGTCCTGCTCTGACGTTCATCATCGACATGCTCTTCGGCTGTTTTGCGCGCACAGTCTTGATGATTACCAATCAATTCATCATTAGAGCACTGCCTCGTGCAACGCGCTTCCCTTTTCTTTTCTTTCCGGCGGCTCGGACGCATACGATACAGACCCGTCAGAGATGACAACGGCACCTTTCTCGCGATTTCGCTCCGCCGTTTGAAGCCCCTCCTTAACCGCGTCGCGCTGTTCGCGAGCTTTGCCTCATTATTGTCCTTCGGACGCTTTCTCCTTTTTGCACGCTTCTTGGTGCCGAGTTGGGAGCCTTTCGTCCGCCTCTGACGCTCATCGACATCGATGTGCTTGTCAGCTGTCTCGCGCCTACAGTCTCTATGATTGCCTGGCAATTCATCATTCGACCTCTGCCGCGTACTTTGCGCTTTTCTTTTCTTTTTCTCTCCGGCCGCTCGGACGCATGCGATACAGACCCGTCAGAGGTGACAACGGCACTTCTCTCGCGCCTTTGCTCTGCCGTTTGAAGCCCTTCCTCAAACGCTTCGCACTTATCGCGATCTTTGCCGCATCCTTGTCCTTCGGACGCTTTCTCCACTTTACACGCTTCTTGGTGCCTACTTTGGAGCCTTTCGTCCGCCTCTGATGCTCATCTACATCGTCCGTAGGGCTGTTAGGTTCATTTTTGGTGGAACCCTTGGTTAACCCTAACCCCGTTTCCACCACTACGGAACCCTCACACCCCGATTCGACCGCGAGCTCTCTTTCCTCGGGACGGGTTAGAACCTCTACTATTCCCTCACAAGCACTAGCCTTCTCTTCGGCCTTAAATGGCATCACCGCTACATCGCACCGTTCGTGCGCTACATCTGCACATATCTGGCCTCTTTGCTGGAGTGCCTTACTTTCACGGCGTAACCTTTCAATCTCATTGTCTAATGCCTGCATCTTCCTGCTATGTTCTTCATCCTCCCTGCGCCACCTTTCCTGCTTCTCTATCTCTTCCCTGCGCTTGCGCTTCCGTTCCTCGATGTCCTCTAAACATTCTTCAAGTTCATCATCGTCTGCCCCAATTGCCTCGATCGCCTCAATGAATTCTGGCTTTCCTTTCGAGTCGGCAATTTGGATACCCAACTCTCGGGCCAACTCTAACAATTCCGGCCTTTTTAGCGCCTTCAAATTCATGGCTGCCCCCAGTGCTGCTAACTCTTCGCTACCAAAACAACTTTGACGTACTATCCAAACTTCCGTCAACAGTTACAAAAATCACCGCTTGCTACACAAAAACGCTTGGTGATATCCTAGAGAAGAAAAGCCGTGCACTTACCATATGCAGTCATGAATTCAGACACTTTCCTTCCGGAGCTGTCAGCAGTGCCACGAGGAGCCGTCCGTCGGCGTTAGGTCATCCGGGTAGCGAGCTTCAGCGTTGCCTTCCAGTCCGATGAACTCGATCCTACCGTATGTAGGCAGTTCCGTATCGGCTGGCCTCCATGACGCTTTCAGAGGATCCGTCTTATCCCACCGCTGCCACCAGTTGTTGCGACCGGGTCCCGGCGGGTCTCATCGTTGGTAGCTGGCCAGCCGCCGGTCCCCTAGCCCATCTTACGCAGAGAGGAAGGCGCTCGCAGGAGAGATATTTACAGACGTTTATTCACATTTGGGAGAACAAGAAGAAGAAGAGAGTTTTTACAAAAAAGTCTTCGGCTTTTAAAGCCCCGAGTCTGGCAACTTGAGGCAATCAAACCGGTGTCAGCAACACCTGCCAATAAGGTGTCCTGCCGCCACAACGCCCTGCCCCCCAGGAAGGAGGAAATGGGACGCACAACACATTCCTCAAAAGGGCGAGGACGAGAAGTCCAATTGGGGAACACCAATGCCCCACACAGGGGAATGTCCACGTACCACGCCCAGACGACTCGATATTGTCGGCGAGGAGGAAGTGTCCGAAGGGGAACCGGGCTGGTGCCAAGTCGGTGACCTGATGACGTGGTTGTTGTTGTCGACCACACCTGTAACCGCTAATGGCTCCATCCAGCCGCAGAGACATGCCACGTAGCTGGGAAAGGTGTCCGCAGCTCATTCCCACGCCGGCCGCATCTTCCAACAAAGGGCCGATCGCCGCACCCTTGCTGGATTACTGGTCGCCTGAGCACGCCGCACTCCGTAGGCATTCCAGGAAAAGGGGATTAGACTTGCGCCCCCGAAGGGCAGCGAACCCGGAAGGAACTTTTGAGTGACTGGAGCATTCTCTGCTGCCTCTGCCATGACAGCTTCCAAGGCCGATCGTAACAGCCTGTGCTCAAGTACAGCGCGCACGTGCGGCGGTGTTTCTACGCCCGATAATGGCGTCGTTTTCCGGCGCCAGAGCAAGAGGCAGAGGGGTCATCGGGGAGAACTGGTCACGTGTCGCGCCTGGTCCAATAGGGGGAGCACAAAAGGGCGAAGAAGAGAGGAGAGACGCAGAGGGCGGGGAGGACATTCTCCCTTTCCTTTTTGGACAATGGTTTGCGCTACCTTTGAAAAATAGAGGGACCTTAATTCCCACAAAATGCAGCTACTCTCCACACCAATGCCCTTGTCTTTCATCGTGCCTGGCGCGCCGCCATTTAAAAATATTTCGTCCGTGCGTGAGGTTGTTGTTGCAGTGTTTGCGTTTGCCCGTGTAGGCATGACAGGTAATGAGTGCAACGCTATCGTGTTGAGCGTCACGCTGTTCGCAACGAGACGGTGTCTTATAGCGCGCACATTGGCTCTATCCATGGAGCCGATCGACGTCCATTACCAATGCAATCATACCCAGGAATTCGGGACATCACTTTTAGTTCACCGTTTTTCACACCACGTGGCGTACAGACCTTCAACTTTCATAACTGGCGCCGTGACGCAGGCCGCGCGGCAGACAAAACGACAATACATACATTAAAAAAAATATCGACTATCGCCACCGAGAGCGAACCGTGATCGCTGACTGATAAGAGCTAGGCGCACGGCAGGCGGTCGGCTGGATGCTCGAAAGTGAATCAGCAGTTCTTTTTCAACGAATGCGTGTACACAACTCACTTGGCTGTGCTTGAAAAACACTGAATATCGAAAGGGCGTGCGGCCCTTCCTCTCGTCCTTTTCAATATATTTCGTCCGATTTTGCGGTTGTCGGCCCCCGCCGGTATCTTGGAGAAAGTAAGGACGTCCTTTCGTCGCTGCCGTGTTTTCTTAATCTAAAAACGCTAATTTCAAGGAAATACCCGCCTACGAGATGGCGATGGTTCGACAATATGCAGAAACAAACATGACGTCCCTGATATTTGTTGGCGTCACTTTACAAATGAATTATTTTGCGCTATAGCGTGAAGGCAACAGGCCGTGCCGTATTCACTGCCAGTGACAATATTTTGTTTAGAGCTCGAGGAGGAGCAGAAATAAAGGCCGAAATTGATGACAAGCGCGAGATTGCTCAATTACCTTCTGGAATTAAGAATTTTGAATAAGACGCTTTAATTTAAACAACGCTTTTTACGTTTCCTAGCGCACATAATAAAATAAGACCGAAATAATATTTTCATTATGTACATACATGGTATACAGCTCGTCTTCGCCTCTTGGCTAACTGTTCGTGAAAGCGTAATAAAACCAATTATATTCATATATACGACCATCCGCCGCGGTGTTGTGGCGGTTACAGTGCTCGGGTTCCGACCTGAAAGTTGCGTGTTTGATCCCAGGGGCGGCGGTCGCATTTCGATGGAAGCGAAATGCTATATGTGCGATGACAGTGCACGCTAAAGAACACCAGATGATCGTAATTTCCGGAGTCCTCCACAATGGCGTCCCTCATAATCATATCGTAGTTTTGTGATGTAAAACCCCCGATAATATTTGAATGTACAAGACCGTAAAACCCGCCTGTTTGTTGCACTGTCTATTAGGTCTGCACAACGGCAGCAGGTCTTGGTTTGAGACCCGGCTATTTCGGCCAGTTTCATTTAAAACCAGGAACGCGTACAAGCGAGATTGAAGTTAGCGCTCATCTGGTTTCCTTGCCTGCTACTTGCGTCATTGTTTATTTGCGCGTACTTAGATTATTACGTAGTAATGTTTCTTAAAAGGTCCCTCGCTAGGACCCAATTATTACTTTTATGACGCGCTCATCGGTGAGTCTTTAAAGCAGGGGTCTCAAACTCACTTCCATCAGCGGGCCGCATTCGCGCAATTTAGCCCCGCAAGGGCCGGGGCAGAGAAGATGGTACAGCGGTGGCAAGTTGTCAGCAAGCGTTGCCATTTGAAAAAAAAAAAAGAAAACGTTTCAATATCTCATATACAGGTCGTTTCTGAACATGTGTATACCTATCTCCAAAATGACTAGAATCTATATATACCCCATAAAATGTACGGGGGATGATCGTCGCTGTAGCTCAGTTGGTAGAGCATCGGACGCGTTATCGAAGGTCGCTGGGTCGGTCCCTGCCAGCGGCAAGTTATCTTTTCGTCCTCTTTTATTTCTTCATATTTACATTAAAATTACTACTATTAGCATCTTCTGTACTTTCCATGGCATCAATGTCTGTAAGTTCTGATTAATATTGTGTCTAACAAAGCAAATCGAGCCCTTAAATTTCCACTTCTTTCCTGAGTTTCGGTATGGTAATTTTGAGTTGTTTGGATGAAGACAAATTGCAGAAATTAGGGTCTCATTAGTTCTTCTTACAATATCCCTATTATGATTCCCACGAAAGTATAACCTGGTGTTATCTGCATGGATTGTAAATTTATAGCCTTGTTATCACTGCTTGCGATCTTGTCAATGAACATTATAAACAGAAAATTCAGAGCCATTCTACTCTGTGAAGTTGTGCGACTAACGTAGCTGTGTGGTACGGCATGGCGATATCGCTGCACGGGATGCCATCACCATCACGGACAAGAAGCATCGCGCCATCGTTTTAAGTCCCCCCTCCGTCCCTTATGCCGAAGAAAGACTCGCCGAAACCTCGCTTTGTCCCCGGCGAAACGATCGGCAGCGTTGTCGCCGTCGTCGATTGCACTCGGCGTCTCAGGCGCGTTCTTTCTCGCTGCTGTCGGCGTCTTTCCTCGTAAGCTCCTTGTTCCTCGCCGCTAAATGAAGGTGAAAATGTCGGAGTGAGAATGACCACACACCTCCTTTTTTATCCAGCGGCCGTGGAATGACCCTCGCAGACGCACGTGTGGTTCACTGCGACAGTAGAGGTACGCGACAAACACACGTCCAGTTGCATGGCAGGCCTACGGGGCACCTGGCCCCTCTCTCGTCAGCGCCCTTCGCACCTCACCCAGCACTCTCCCCTTGTACTTAGATTCAAATTTGTCGAAGATACTTTTTTGTACACGCCCTCTTGTACACACCGCACTATTTGGAAAGAAGCCAGCGTATAACAGCTCCGCAAAAAAATTACAGTATGCTTACCCGGTGCGCACCACATTTAGCCTGTTTTAAATCTGGGCATTCCATCGGCAAACATTATAGTCCGAGTTCGGCGTTTTAAATTAAAAGAGAACGAAGCTTGTACTATGCCTCTGATATGTTCAGTTCTCATATTTTAAAGAAAACATGTGGTTTACAAAGCAACGGACTAGTGAGAAGCCCTAAAAATAAGACGACTGCTTATTTTTTGTTACTGTAAGAGTTATCTAATTTAAGGCCTTGGTGGGGAAGAGGAGCAAGTTCATTCGAGTCATTTTAATGGAAACCACATTGAGCGCGCTGTATAAGAATATGGATGACTACGAATATACATACTAGGTGTCGTTTTTTGCCCTCCTACATTTGACAGAGGGGGAAAGGGAAAAGTGGGCAAATGTCTCCTTGCTGCTCCCTCTCCTGTCCTTCAAATAAATAACCCTATGCAAATGGTGTAAGTTTAAATTTTCTTTTGATATATGTGGGCGATTATAACACTAACCTACCCCGCTTCGCTTCCGCATCGGTCGCTAGCTGCTTATGATTGGTCGAATTTTTCTGGGTCATGCCCACAGCACCTGCTCCTGACGCGAAGCAACAAATGCAGCGAAAATGACCCATCGTGTAATAGCGACTTATGCATGACTACGTATAACGTTAGCGAATAAATTAATTTCAATACTGCAAATTTTTGTTCATCGGTATTTCGCAATTGATACGGATACGGAAAGTAGTAGAGTAGGTCTGAAAATTAATATGCATAAAACTAAAGTAATGTGGAACAATCTTGGCAGAGAACGGCGTTTTGCGATAGGTGGCGAGACACTGGAAGTTGTAAAGGAGTACGTCTACTTAGGACAGGTAGTAACCGCGGAGCCGAACCATGAAAGCGAAATAACTAGAAGAATAAGGATGGGATGGGGCTCATTCGGCAAGCATTATCAAATCATGAATGGTAGTCTACCACTGTCCCTCAAGAGGAAGGTATATAACAGCGTACCAGTACTTACCTACGGAGCAGAAACCTCGAGACTTACAAAGAGGGTTCAACTTAAACTGAGGACGACGCAGCGAGCGATGGAAAGGAAAATGATAGGTGTAACCTTAAAGGGGCCATGACACCCAATTTTCAACCATAATCTGTGTTATGTAGGTTGATCCTTGTACGTTCACAGACAAGCTGGCGAAATTTTAGCGCATTTGGTCCGGCCGTTAATTTATAATTGAATATTTTTATAAACGAGCGAGTGGCCTGAGAGTCGGGCAACACTGGCACGCTCGCTAGCCGTGACGTAACGAGTAGCTTGCTGTGCGAGCGTCTGCACGGTCTGCATTCCGTGTTCTATGTTCAGCGGCGTGTGCAAACGAGCTATTTCTGCTTTTCTCAACTTGCCTCTGGAACTAAATGACTTGCAGTGGTTGAAACAGCAACAGAGCAACACTCGCAGTGAACACACGACCGCGTGTGGAACGTAGCAGACGACGTCACTGCTCCTCGCAGTTAGTGACGTCACGCACGCCATGGCAAAATGGCGGTCGCCGGCGGTGGGCGGAGTTTACAGCCGACGACTTTCCCGGCTTATTTTGGACTGAAATAATCTTTTACAGTCCAGTTTTCACACGTGTACAAGCATATTTGACCCTCTACCTTCGTTTTTCGCCCGAAACCGCAAATTGTTGGGTGACCATGTCATGGCCCCTTTAAGAGACAGGAACAGAGCAGAGTGGGTCAGGGAACAAACGGGGGTTAAGGATATCATAGCTGAAATCAAGAAGAAGAAATGGATATGGGCCGGGCACGTAGCACGTCGGCAGGATAACCGCTGGTCATTAAGGGTAACTGACTGGATTCCAAGAGATGGCAAACGCGTGAGGGGGAGACAGAAAATTAGGTGGGTAGATGAGATTAAAAAGTTTGCAGGCATAACGTGGCCGCAGAAAGCGCAGGACAGGGTTGATTGGCGAAACATGGGAGCGGCCTTTGCCCTGCAGTGGGCGTAGACAGGCTGATGATGATGATGATGATGATGATGATTTCGTTATTGGTAAAAATTCGTAATGTGCTCTAAGATCACCTGCTTCTCATGCGACATCCCAAATCTGCGAAAACTCGCCGCTGGTAGCCGAACGGTGTCTAATTCTGAGCATTATGCATGATGGCAGCGTGCCGGTCAATTTACCAGCGGCTACTGACGAGATGGATTGATATGCGTATAATAAATACATTCAGTTGTTGTGTAACGATGTATCATTCGTCCACGTGGACAACTCTCTGTGAATGCTTCTTCTCCGAGAATGAGGGAGAGAGGGAAAAAGACATTATTTGGAACAGGTGACAACCTTCGCAGGTGGGGGGCAGTTTTCTTAGGTCAGAATACTGTGGACCATGACCATCTTCCAGGAGCGTTCGAGTAGCGGGGCAAGCTTCGAGGCTGGGCTTCCCACAGTGTTCGAGTCGACTGCTTTCTTCGTCACCCTGTTGCAAGCTGCATGCCACGATCGCCGCAAGCTACCACATGATAAGCAAGGCAAAGCGTGCTAATAGGCGAAAAAAAGCAAGAACCTACTTTAGCTATCCCTGCTCTGTTTAACAAAAACACTCAATACTTCTACAGACTCATCGACTCACTGGAATATAGAAAAGTGGCGATGCTATTCAATTTGAATATCATCAAGTCAGGTACAACATGATGAAATTGGGACAGAATGCTCAAACGTCACAAAACCCTGTTTAGCGCTAACCTCCTTTGAAATGCTGTAGTGCAAGGAGTGGAAGCGTAGCGTATACGCAGTTCGCACCAGAGACAGCCTACAGTGCGTCTTCGGAAGACAGGGACGACAATCTTCGCAGCACAAATGTAGGATATGTGTAGCATAAAATTTCATGATATATTTACGTGAATGCTGTGTTGAAAGAAAACACTGGGTATCGCACCCTTAGTACATGCGCTCATGTATAATGCCCTGCCAATATGAGATTAGAAAACCTATCGGCCAATTGACAGAGCTGTTTTGTACTTAGCTTATCCATTATTGCTTTATTAACCATAAAAGTGTTACACGTATATTTCTCTATGTAAAAATCCGTTTGATACTGGTGTCCCTAGCATATTATTGAATGAACTATAACGTTACGGCTTTCGTAGGACATGCGTCCATTTCTTCAAAAGTTACCCATTACAAGGGGAACAGACAGTGGAAATAGCCTATACCCAGACTGAGTTTTACGAAATAACTACAGCTGTACCCCAAGGCTCAGCTCTTGGACCAATATCGTTCCCATTAAATGCACTTTTTCCGTTCAGTAAAGAAAAAATAAACATGGCTGATCCCTCTATCATAGGATTCGGTATAACAGGAAAGTAAAACGTGTCCTTGCAGTATAGTTTAAGGCTTACTGTACATTGATGTAAGAGAGATTGCACAATGTGTAGTGCTCTTTGGCAGCTACAGCACCGTTTGACGTGGATGCATCCGCGTTGACGCTTGGTGGTACATCTTTATCCCTTCGACTAACGTTCATGATCAATGTTTAAACAAACCCTTGTGGTAGCTGTAGTAGCTAACGGTGAGAGTGTAAACAGAAAAGGCTGTGTGACAGCCCCAAGAACGTCGCTTAATGAACGCAGGATAAGGTCGAAATGCCGCTGCACGTTAAAGGGTTATTGAACGCCACGGCTGGACTAAAGGCAAACGTAACGCACGTCGTGTGTCTCCGGTAGCCCGGCCACAGTTTTTCTCCAGACAGGGATCTTTCCAAACCCTGTACTCTAAAGCAAGTCGCACCCAGAAGTTTTGCGGCCACAGTGCAAATGTTGCAGTTAAGCAGCAAATTCGGCCCATATGGTGTGGACATGTCCGAGTCAATACCATGGTTCACACACTCTAGAACCCCGGGAGCCAAGACCCCAACGTCCAGCAACACTCATCAGTCAAGCCCTTGATGCTGCCGTGTCTCAAGGGATTCCTGCAGACGGCTAGGGGCGTCGGGCAATGCCTGACGTGGCTGACTGATTCTTTTAATAAAACCTTTTGTATCTCTTTCGGTGAGCGTAAGCGGGAGTGCGGTATTACAGCGAGGCGAGGCAGGCGCGCGTCGCAGAACTTTTGGTACGGATGAATACTTTTTGTATGGATTTTTAGTATAGATAGATGCTATGAGCGACGCCGACGCTTGGGCTAAGGTCGCCACCTCGTGGTGTGTTCAGACGTTGAAAAAATTGCGACGGACGCGCAGCAACGACGCATTGCAGGATCTGATCGCGGAGGCATAGTCATGATGCACTACTTCCCTTTACCACTACCAGAAAGCGCCACAACCCCACCGACCAACAGCACTCTGAAAGGAAAGTGAGAAATATAAAAGGCCCGTTTGTAAAGACTCTGGAGTGTGTGACCGCGGCGCGGTGCAATACAGAGAATAAAAATTACCGTGGCGCAGTGGATATCGTGCCCGGCATTAGTTGTTGCGAACCGAGAGGTCGCGTGTTCGACTCCCGTTGACAGAACTTTTTTTCTTTAACATCTGATCGTGTACATTTTCTCAGCGTCATTTCCGTGACGCACATACGTCACTGAAATGTTGGTGGACCCCGGCATAAAACGCTTTCGTGTTAAAAAAAATTAAGGCGGCTTCGCCCTATTGGTGTCAGGCCCCTGAAGGGAGTGTGAACTGCGGAGTTGGGGAGCCTTCTTTGTTTCTCTCTCGTTTTCTGTTTTCTTGCTCCTCTCTTTCTTTCTTGTTCATTTTTCCAGTTTTTTCTGTGTTTCTTCTCTTTATTTATATTTTTCATCCAATTGTTTCCCCTTTCTTTCTCTCACTGTCTATTTCTCGCTTGCTTCCTCTTTCAATTTTTATATGTGGCTTGTGTTGTCGTATTTCCCCAGCCATAATAGTAATGTCCGCACCTTAGGCGCTCGAAGAACAAGAGAAAGAAGACCCTCCTTGCGCAAGCGCGCGCTGAGTATACGGCAGCTGGCTATGTTATATGTGGTTCTGCCTGCGTTTATACGCGTATAATCATCAAGGCGCTCAAGGAACAAGAGGAAAAAGACACGTTAAAATCATCATCATGGCGCTCACAGAACAAGAGGAAGCAAACTTCTCTTTGGCGCGAAGCGCGCGCTCAGTATGCGACAGCTGGCTATGCTCTATGTGGTTCTGCCTGAGGTACGCCAAGCGACAACGACAGCATACGACAGCCTGCCACCCTAAAGTGCGCCGCACTTAAAAGTTCGAGTATTTATGTATGCTGAAGACGGAACTCTGAAATGCATCGCAGACTTTCCGGTTCAAAACCTAATTTGTGCGAATAATGAGTGCAAGGACATCCACTAGTCGTTCTGTTCAAAAAAGCTAGCGCCAAATACAGAAAGAAATATGGGGGGCGGTTAACTCTTGTAAAATATATCTATCGCGAGCGAAACGTGGGTTTCGCTTTGTTTCCCAAAGATTATAGACGCAGTGTTTCGTTAAAGTTAGGCTTCTTCGGCTTGTAATTGTTCGTGTTGATTAACCACGGCGGGGGCTGCAGTAGCTTTGACCTCGGCACTCGTCCGCGCTTGCTAAGCGTCTCCGTAACGTGCTACTTTGGCCTCTCTTGGCTGCGATGTTTTTAAGCGGGCAACTTCGACATTGCTTAAAATTTCACAGCCTGCCTCATAGCTATGTGTAATGGATGAGTGGATTCAGCCTGTCGCTTCCGCTCAAGCGCATGCACGGACGATCCCAGCCCACGTGCCATACATTGCAGGACCAAGCGCTGGCGAAGCAGCTTTGAACATTCGCCTGGTCATGTGGTACCGCAGCAGTGAGGCTCCGAGCCAGCGCCGCTATGGTGGCTAGCCACCATATGGTGGCTATGGTGGCTAGCCACCATAGCGCAGCTGCGAGGCCTCTGGCCAGCGGACCACGTGGTGTGACGTCACGCCTGCCACGCTAGCGCTCCGGTGGCTCAAGGTCAATGAGACGCGACGAATGAACTTGGAACATATAGCGTCAGAGAGTTTACGCTCTAAAAATCAAATATATTGTTTTTAATTCACCGCATAAAGCTGTAGAGGAGAATTCCCGTTCTCTTGCACTAATCAAACCAGCGCTAGAACGTGTAAAGTTCATAAAATGCCCAGCCATCTTCTTTGACAAATATGTTAACAGAAAACTTCTTATCCACGGGGTCTGCAAGTAACTTAACATGGCTTGCTTCCTCCTGTAAAAATGCCGCGACATTATCGACGAACAAACAATACGAATTCGTTATTGCAACGTATTTCAGAATCGCTGACCATGATGGTTTACACAAGAAATTCCGCTTTGATATAACGCAAATAGACTCCGTCAAATAGCTTCAGCTGTATTCCATTGTACGAATACTACAGCTGCGATTGCTGGAAACTTGCATACTTTTGTGTCTTTTAATTCCACACAATCCACGCTAAACTTTTGTTTCATACGTTTCAGGCAGCACAACAGTCGCAAAAATACACCTTTCCTATGCATAGCTGCAGAGGCAAAAATATTCATAATATCTCCATAAACATTTAGCTTAAGAAACCAACTTTAAAAACCTGTTATCTGCGTTTTTCTGTTTACTGACTGGATACTTTATATCTAAACGAGAAAGGCGCTTAGAAGCATTTTTGTATTGTACGATACCATGAAACCAGTTATTTTTTGCAGGATAACTTTGGTGCAGATAGAAAGTAACAAAAACAAGAACCGAAACTAAATGACCTACATTTCGTCGTATGCCACCTGGCGAAAGGATTCCAGACTAAGCGAGAAAAAAAAGGACACCGCAGTCGGGATCGAACCAGCGAACTCGCGGTTGCGTTATCAGCGATTTTGATCTGTCGTCGTTCAACGCGCTCGGCTATCGCTTCAACGCGATTCTGCGGACGAAAACCCAGTTTATATATCTACCACAATGAATTCCGCGACCTTGTTATGAAAACTGCGGTTTTGGAACAACTTTTTCGCCATTTGAAGAGTTGCTGCTGCAACAAGGTGATAGCTGAGTCATTGAAGTTGATAAATCCCCGGGAACTTACCAATCGATGCTACTGTTTCGTCGCAAATCGCATTTTTGTGGGCAGAAAACCCTCCTAAATTTGACCGTTTCCATAGGCTTCCATACTTAAAACTTCGCCCGCAATTTGGAACAGGTTTTTGGACTTTAATAATGTTGCTGCTTCCATGACATGTCGGGATGGTTACGTAGAGCCTATTTCCTCGGGAATTTAGTGAAAGATGGCTTCTATCATTACTTATTCGCGAAAAATGACGCTCTCCCATAAAAAACGCGCATGTTTCCAAGGGCGACCGCTAGAGGCGCTGTTCGGCGATGTCCCTAATTCCTGGACATGATCGAACCACTTCTTCACGTCTTCCAGTTGGTCACTCATGACTGAAGACGCAGAACAATATGTGGGCTCACGAGGTAATGAAACGCAAGAACTTTTGTATGCGGGCTACGAAACTACCAGTCGTCGAGCACGGTACATCTAGTAAACAAGCACATTATGCACAAGGTGGCCAGCGTGGCTGTCAGCATCGCTACATTTAGCCAATGCGTTTTCATTTGAAACAATTTTTAATGCTTTTTTCGCTTCAGACCTACTTAATAATGTCTTGTTGTAAAAACCGCTTAACGAAGTTTCTCAAAAGACCAAATAGAGGTGCAATTAGGATACTTCTGCCAAAATCAAAGAGCGCCGACTGAGCCCCTCGCGGCAACGGTTACAACCTTGTCGTTGCCGTGTGACACTGCCACAACACCGTCGCCGTGGAACTTCCTAACAGAGTTTTACATACACGGAGTTTAATGAAGTTCGCGGGTGCCCGTGTGACAGGGGTATTACACACAGTCTTGGCAGTAACTAGTTACTAGTAACGCGTTACCGGTAACTAGTTACTTTTTTCAGTAACTTGTAACTATAACTAGTTACACTTGAATTGTAGTAACTTGTAACTGTAAGACTTACTTTTTTACACAGTAACTGTAATGGAAAATGCCGTTACAGTTACTTTTGTTTTTATAACAATTTATCCAACAGAAAAAGGTCGATGTTTCACGCGTTTCACTTTTTCGAACTTTCTCTTTACCATATCCTCTCCACCTTTCAACTTTCCAATAGGGCTTCCCTCGCACTTCAGCAGAAGAGGTCGCTAAGCGAAATAACTTCCCTGCAGAACACCGTGTTCGAACTTTACTTGTAAACCACATGTCGTAGATCAATCAAGCTGCGACTGATGATGATGATGATTACCGGAATAATGGCACAAGCCACTACGGGGGGATCCGCCACGAAACGTGCGGCAGTAGAATTTGCGAACAAAACGAAATAGCGCAAAAAAAAGAAAAAGAAGACAGCTTCTAAGCTCACGTCCTTCTTTATTCCCGGGGGGGGGGGGGGTTGCATGTGTACAATCTTGATCGCTTGAGCTTCTAGCTGCGTTCTTGGTGTGCCGGTGAAGAATTCCTTCATCCGAAGCACCGAGCTAATCGTGTTTGACAGGTGGCTAGAAACCAGCAGCGTGAAACGGCTCAAAGCCAGAAGTGCCGAGAACTAGCAGGTGGCATCCTCGGTATCCACTGGCAACAACAAAAAAAAAAAAAAAAAAAAGAGCGCACTTCGATCAGTACATTAGTCACAGACATGTCCTCATAAATGTTCGGTAGAAGGCCGCGGTTGCTGTTGCAAGCCGATGCGTCGTGGCGAATGAACCACGTGTCCAGAAGACCCCCCCCCCCCCCCCCCCCAATCCTCGCTTTCGTTCGTGATTCAGCGTTTTCGCATTGTTTAGGTCAAAGTTATGCCCAGTTCAGCAGTGTTCAACAAGCTCCGTTGCATGGCTGCATGGTTGACTTCAGTTACCTTTCCTTTCCGCATTGTACTTTTCGATGATCCCGCACAGATCGTCCGCAAGTGTGCGGCATTTGGGTACTGTGTCGGGGTTTCGCGAACACGTGTCCCGAGGTACAGAGGAGCTCAAAAACGGTTTGTATGACCAGCCATAGGTCCTGCGCATAAAAGGGGCAGGAAGTGGGGGGGGGGGGGGAATGACCGGCCCCCTAATCACCTCAGAGGGGAGGAGGCCGCAAAGTCTACCCCACGCATTGCCTCAATACGGAGGGGGAGTGCGACGATGACCTTCCCCCCCCCCCCCCCCCCCCTTCGCACGCTTATGTGCCAAGCGGACGCAAACCTCTCCGAACAGGGTCTGATACACCTTGGAGAACATACGGAATAAACTCAATGGACGTCGTCTTTTCTCATTACGCATTTCTCGTTCGTCCTTGTGCGTTTTTATTAAATAATTTCTTTCATTTTCTATGTAATCAATTCGCTATTTTACACGGTAACGGAAAAGTAACGACGTTACTTTTTAATGGTGACTGTAACTGTAACAAGTTTCTTTTGTAAACTCGGTAACTATAACTGTAACATAGTTACTTTTCTGGCTTAAGTAACTGTAACAGTGTTACTTTTTACTGGTGACGTGCCAATGACTGATTACTAGAGACCGGATTTTAGGCAAATGCCTTTTTTGTTCATCGCGTTCCTATCGTGCCACTTTGATATATGATCATGAATTAGAGGTGAAGAAGGGCTTTGATAGTGTTTTTATAGTGCCTCTAAGTGCCTATTTTGGGGGTTTGTGCCTAAATGCCCATAAGTGCCTATAAATGCCTTTTTTTTGTCAATTTCGGCGTCTGTATGAGTACTATTGAAGCTCAAATTTCTCTTTCGAGTGCAGCTTGAGACCGCTATTCATGTTATAAGGCCACATTGACTTTTCGAAACTCTATGGGGTTCAACCTACAGCTCTCTAGTCCAACCAACTTCCGGAAAACAACCACTAGCAGCAGAGATATGGGACGCGGCGGCCACGATACACCGCCGCGCCGACGTGACGCGAGAACTTGGAAGAGGATGCGAATTTTGAGCGTAGCTTCGTGTTGGGGCAAGGCCAACCGTGTTTGCAGTTTTGGTTTTCCCCAAGGTGTCGACTATCCCAAAAATCATAATTTTAGAGGGGTAGGGCAGCACCCGCTAAGTCGTTTCGTCTTTGTGTGGATAAGCGAGGTACCCGCTACACATCTGTAAGGCACTTTGTTGAGATTTAATTTACTTGGCTGATAACGATGAAGAATTATGGCTGAGCACTTTGCAGAGGGTATAGGAAACATTAAACCACACATTCGTTGCACTGTCAGCATTGCGTGATGACTGGTTGTTATTTTACTCTTCTACCACGCTATATTACATAGGTTAACGCGATTCGTTGCCCGACATGATAGGGTCTTTTTGCGAATGAGTTCGAAGCATCAGGATGGCTCTGGGGTAGAATGCTCGACTGCCACGCAAAGGGCCCGGGGTGAAATCCCATTGCAAGCTGGGCAATTTTTTGCTTATTTTATTTTTTCGTGTCTATCGGTTACTTTTTTATGTCTATCGGTTACGCCACCTACGGCGATGGCGATGCCGCTGAACGGAGGATCGGGCGCCTAAGAGCTACGCTCTTAAATGTGATGTGCAAGCGGATTTTCTTTTGTTTGTAATTTACATCTGAAAAGGCTCCTCACCAGGTCGCATAAAATATTCTAGTTAAACGCTGTAAATCGTTGAGTCCCTATGAAGAACCTTGTACCACAATAATTTTCAAATTGGTTCATTGCTAGCCGCGAAACCATGATGCGAGGAGGCGAGCTTCATATCCTTGCCACCCGCCCCGCGCAGCCTTACCAAGCCAAATTCCTTCCCTCCCTTTTCGGTACCGGAGCTGGAGGATCACATGGCGCAAACGCAAGAACACGTCATGCACACACAAGGTCACGTGCACATGGCATGGCCGATTCAGCTCGTGCCCGCCGTGTGAGGCTGGCACACATCATGCATCCTTACCATGATGCTCCACGTCGCACCACTGGAACTGCTGTAAGGGACGATGCACGAAAAACACGCCAAGCGCGTGGTCAGGGCTCCGGCGCGATGCGGTAACGGCGAGAACACGAGCGCATGCGCAATGGAGGCCGATTATTCTAGTCATCATCATAATAATGACTAGACTAATCGTATCTAGTACCTCGCGGCAATTTGAAGTAATAAATAATTTCTAAAAAATTGGGGGACCCTTAAGCTTCGCCTTTAAGAGTTGAACGCGATAGCGATATCCCGCCCCTACTGCGTACTTCAATTACTCAGTGCATACTATGTAATGGGTAGTATGCTTTAAACCAGGAGAAATTATGCGCGGCAAATGTGGGAAATGTTTTCGAACTTGCTATGCACCCACTACGTGGTGTTAAGGGAACACGCGCAGTAAGGTGCGTGCCGTTTGTTATGGGTGGCTGGCTTTAAACTATGGAATCGCTATGATAGTCACACATTCTGACGCCCGATGGCAATTTACGCTTGTACCACGAAATATTCCTGGGATATTACATGTTATATGGCGACGCCTATATAAAGACGCTTGCGTTTGCGAAGCATGGAAGTTATTTTCACTGCATTTCCAAGCAGAGGAAGTCATTTTCACAGTATATCGAAAGGCATGGCTGTGTGGTAGAACACCTGCTTGCCACGCAGACGACCCGGGTTCGATCCTCACTCGGAACCGAAAATTTTTATGAGTTATTTTATTTGCATCTTTCTCGATTTTTGGTCACGACAAGATGATGATTTTTCGCTCACAACCAACGACGCCGACGCCGACATTTCTGCGAAACGAGCTCTTTAACGCTATCGCGTTAAAAGGGCCCACGCATTTCGTTTGTGTGTGTTTCTTTATTTCTCTAAGCTTTCATTCTTCTATTCAAGCAACAGATTACACGAATTACACATGTCGCTTCTGATATTTCTCGCAGTGTCACGCGCCAGTGTGAGCGACGTCAAAGCACCAATGTCTACGTACAGTAGCGACGTAAGAGCACAGACAACCATGCAGGACCATTCCTTATTGTACGTCGCCCCCTCAATCTTGGGGCGCGCATCCGCTTGAATGGCAAGCAGCGTTCAGTTTCACTTCTTACCGTGGCAAGTAGCGTTGGAAATCTTCACATACGTGATCGTGAGCGCCCAGTGCATGCATCAATCACACTTGTCAGCTCGAAATTCTCAAACCTTGGGAGGGGCTTATGGTGTTCACCGATAGGGTACAAATAGACCCTAATCGATTATACCCTGCTAATACGACGTAAGAGACAGGAAGAGAGCAGAGTGGGTCAGGGAACAAACGGGGGTTAAGGATATCATAGTTGAAATCAAGAAGAAGAAATGGATATGGGCCGGGCACGTACGTAGCACGTCGGCAGGATAACCGCTGGTCATCGAGGGTAACTGACTGGATTCCAAGAGATGGCAAACACGTGAGGGGGGAGACAGAAAATTAGGTGGGTAGATGAGATTAAGAAATTTGCAGGTATAACGTGGCAGCAGAAAGCACAGGACCGGGTTGATTGGCGAAACATGGGAGAGGCCTCAGTAATGGTCGATTACTTAATGGTTTACTCAGGCCCGTAGCTAGAAAATTTTGTTAGGTGGGGGGGGAGCTGGACTATTTGCGCAAATGACCCCCTAAGGAGGGTCGAGCGCCGCCTCCGGATAATAATAAAGTTCTTTGCCTGCCTGCTACCTATTCTTCGGTAATCAATTTCGGTAAAAATTGGAGAATGTAAATTTCATGAATTTTTAAATACTGTTTTAATTATACATAGTTTTACATTTTTCTATTTCACATGAATCTTTTTAAAAAACACCACCAGGAAAGTTCATTGCTAATATTCCGGAGGCGGGGGGGGGGGGGGGGGGGGCTGCTTTCCTCTTGTGGCTACGGGTTTCTGTTTACTAGTTAAATCATGGAGCTTATCGTCCCACGCTGCTTATTGGGACGCTGACGCACACAGTGAGCACGCAGTAAAACCCGGTGAGTCAGTTTTGACCTCGGGGGAATCGAACGCGCAAGCCCGCGCTCAGCATCAGAACGCGGTAACAAACCGAGCCACCACGACCGGTTAATTAAATCGCTGCACGACAGCATATGCTTGCTGGGGAGTAGGTTTCAATAATACAGCGAATCCAGTGTTCTCGATTGCAGGAAAAACGGTTTTTTGCACAGTGGGAGACTTGTTATGCGGTCCGGAAATGA
>JALIZH010017781.1:0-12671 GCA_030522465.1 Rhipicephalus appendiculatus
TTATAAACAGAAGTCTTTGTAGGGTCATACTGTTTTAACCTGCTTTACAGATCGAGTGCGCCCCGTCCAACATCATGGAGTCGGCCCACAGAGCCCCGCGTTACGGGTTGAAGAAGACGTTACGTCGTCCAAGTGGGATGCTGCACTACGCAGTCCCCGATTTGGAAGCACAAATATGCGCAGTCCAACGGGCCCGCGACGCGGTGGAGGGCCTCGGCCTATCTGTCCCGACGTGGGAGCGTCCCGCTACGTGCTAGTTCACGCTTCGAAGGCCTTAATAAAGTTATTCCATTCCATTGCATTTTAACACGAAGGTGTTTTATGCCGGGGTCCACCACGGCTCCACTGACGTATTTCCGTTATGGATATGACGTTGCAAAATATACACTAACAGATGGCAAAGAAAAAAAACTGGCCGCGTATCTGCGTGCTTCGCTGCAAATGTCGTCGAAAGACGATAGTCTTGTGCCGACTGCACTGCATGAGCGGCATGAGTACCACAATTTAATAGCTGGGCTAGCCGCTGGGCTCGTTTTTCGGACGTTTTTCCGGGCGCGCTTAGACGGACGCCGGCGTTTCTCCGCTGAAATTTGGTCGTCGGTCTTTTCTCTGCGTTCTCTGATCATGTCTTGTAGAGTGGGTCGTATTTCATCAAGCGGCCATATATGTTTTTGCCTTGCCTGAGACAGCGCTCTTCTACGATGAATCAGCCGCATCTGGCTGGCATTGATAAAACAGAAGAGGACGCCATCTACAGCGCTACCGGGGAACATCGGCTTGTGTTGAACAATGCTGCTGCCAGGTGGCAGCACCACAGCCAGCCACAGCGTCGAAGTTAAATCACTGGGCGGAGACTTGTTTTTTTACACAGCAGCGCCGCGTAATAAACACTAGGATCTTTATAATTACGTATCTATAGATTTTGTTTTAAAGGAACACTGTGAATAGTACTAAGGTATTGATGTTGTGGCTCAGGTATGCGTAATATTTGATTTTTAATTGCCCACGCTCACCCGTATGAACACATGCTTCTTGGTCAAGATTGGAGGTCGTAAGGCAGGGGGGTTAAAGTTTGGCCAGCTAGCTGAATCGTGTGACGTGCCGACAAACAGACAAACAGACAGACCAAAATTTCTCCGTTTAGGTATCCCAAGAAAGACTATCGTCTTTAAAACAAAAAAAACATGTAAGAAAAAGTTCCGCCACTCGGAGTCGAACCTACGACCTCTTGTTCCGCAGCGCGTGACGTGAAAGGACCCGGCCACGGACCGTATGTCTATCGGTGTACTAACGGACAGCTATTTATATGCAACCATTTACTGTCGGCGGTACTCAGAGATCGGCGACTTCAGCGTGTTTTTGTTATGACTAGTGAGATGGCGCAAGGGTGCGCTTTAAAGGCCGTAGCTCCGCGCGTTGCGATGCTCACGCTCTTATCTCCTGATCGCGGCGGTTTGTACGTCTTCTGCTGGCGTTGAAGTTCCAGAGAGCACGAAGGTCACTTCGCTCGCTGCAGCGGCTATGTTTGCGAAAGAAGCGCGCTGCTCAGACTGTGGTAGTTGTTAGTCCACTTCGCCCGTGTACTTAGATTTAGGTGCACGTTAAAAAACCCCAGGTGGTCGAATTTTCCGGAGCCGTCCACAACGGCGTCTCTCATAATATCGTGGTTTTGGGCCGTTAAACCCAAGATAGTATTGTTAGTTCGCGCTCGTCCTGTGTATACTTATGTGCTCGTTTCGTGCGTCCTTCTTGGCTGTTTGAGCAGCACGCTTTAAGTGTCGAGCTGTGACAGTTGTTAGTTCGCGCTCATACGGTTTATGTTCTTTTCGTGTGACCTTCCTGCTTGAGGAGTGAGCTGCAAGTTTCAAGCTGCTTGCCGTTCTCCGCGTGACATTACAATTTTTTGCTACAGCGTTCATTCCTTTGCCCTTGTAGCAAAACAACGCACAATAAACGCTGAACAACCCCCGTAAAGACACGTTTCACTTGCGTGTTTTACCGATTCCTTTGACAGAGGGATCAGCCATGTTTTTTTCTGCATTCAAGCAGCACAACAGCCTTTATCTAACGGAAATACTGTGTCGGAAGAACTTCGTGATATTGTGTTGGTACGTCTGCGATGAATAAGCGCATTCGTTCGATGAACACATTATCATGAGTACATTTTAGAAAATATATTAAAAATCATTACCACTTTAACATATCGTTCCTTCACGTTATAACAAAAACATGGTTGATCCCTACGTCATACGAATCGGCGTAACACGAAAATAAAACGTGTCCTAAAAGAAATTATTGGATGCTTACTGTACAATGATACAAGAGAGCATACACAATGTCTAATGGTGTTTTAACGTGGATGCACGCACGTAGAGGCTTGGTGGTACATCTCCATCCCGACTGATAAACAAATCCTTGTAGTTGCTGTAGTAGTAAACGGTGAGAGCGTAATCAGGAAGTGGCGTGACCACCAGAAGAGCGCCGCTGACTAGACGCAGAACTTCGGATAAGGTCGGCATCCCGCGGCGTGTTAATGAGTTGAACAACTCGGCAGGGCTAGAGGGAAACTCAACGCTTGTCTTGTCTACCCTGTAGCCCGGCCGCGATTTTCTCGGCGCGAGCGTCAGCGTGGAACGCGGTTTTACAGACAGCAGAGGCAGGCGCGCGTCGCAGAGCTATTTTTGGTATGGATGGAGGTTATGAAGGAGGCCGACACTGGGGCTAAGGTCGTCATCTTGCGGTGTGTTAAGGCATTATGAGAGGTTCGGTTAATAAAGCTAGTCGGACTAGCTATGAAATACTAGTATCGGAAAAGAGAAGGAGGTGAGCGTTTGATTTTCACAAAAACGAAAATATATTTGCGCACACGGAACGAAAACGGCACGGGAACACAAAAGTTAAAGAAAGTTAAGCTGACAAGCGTCAGTCCGACCCGAAAGTAAATGCAGTTCTTATTAACAAAGGGAGACCTATAACGAGCCTTATGAGTCCGTGCACTAAAGTCGTCAGGCGAGTCCTGGTTCGCATGAAGACAGATACGGCTCACCAGAGGATCGTGCACCTCAACAGTCCGGTGAAGAAGACGCGGCGGTGGGAGTCGGTGAACTCAGGCCCTTAGCCCGACGGCTCGCTCCCGCTCCCGGTGGACACCGTCATCTTCGGCGCTGTTCTCCTCCCAAGCACCAGGACCACGCCGTGCCAGGGCCTCGGCAATAGCCACTGCGGTAGAACAGTCGCCAGGCCCCCGTGAAGGCTTACGTCGGGTAGGTGGGTGCCTTCGCAGCTCGGGTACAAGCAACCGACGAGCTCGCAGCCTACACCCTAGCCACGCTCCTCGAACAGTCCGCACGACTCTTCTTCCTCTTCTCATTTTTTCCCCCCCCAGTGGCTCTCGGGTACTGTCTCTGTTTTCTTGAGTATTTTTTCTTTTTTTCTTGCTCCAGTGCTCGGCGCGCTCGCGCAGGCAGCACCATCTTCGCCGTCCTCGTTGCTTTTGCCGCTCCAAATTAAAACCGCACCACACTCGCGGACTTCACTCACAACAAGAGTGAAGTTTGAAAAAGTTTGTTTTTTCGCAGAAAAATGAACTGCATTTCAGTGCGCGACAAATCACTAAGTGTCGTCCATGCACAAGACATCCTTAACAAACAAACAAAAAATTCAGCAGTCTCTTGTCTTGAGGAAACGATTACAATTTCACAGCCGGCTCATATAATCCGCGCCTACATTTTCCGAGCCTTTAATGTGTTCAACTCGGATTGAATATTCTTGTAATGCAAGGCTCCAACGTAACACCCTGCTGTTCAGGTGTTTTGCCCTTAAGAGATACTGAAGTGGTTGTGATCGGTTTTACAACAAATGATGTTCCGTAGAGGAAAACATGATATTTCTCGATCGCCCAAACCAACGCGAAGCATTTTCGCTCGATTGCGGAGTATCTCTTTTCGCGAGGCTGAAGTTGCCGACTGGCATACGACACAGGGTGGAGGATGCCATCATGTTCTTGCATCAGAATAGCGCCTATACAAGAATCTGAGGCGTCGGACCGGAGCACAAATTCTCTTTTGAAATCAGGTGCTTTGACTATCGGTCCGGAAGACAACGGCCTTCTTGAGCGATTCAAACGCTTTTTCCCCTATCCTTGGTCCACGTAGTCTTCTTTTTCTCCATCTTCCAAGTCATTTCGGTGAGCGGCTGTGCTTTTTCGGCTTAGCGGGGTATCAGGTCGCGGTAGTAGCCAGCCAGCCCAAGGAATGACCGGAGCTGCTGCTTCATCTCAGGCTTAGTAGCGCAGGCAATCTTCTGTATTGTGCTCTTCTTTTCTTTTAGCCAAATATGACAGATCCCTCATGGAACGCCTGCATCAAACGAGCGCTGTTAAAGTGTTTAGGTTCGTGGACGATTTTTTTATATCTTACAGGTCCGACCATTCTGACGCTCAGCGATGTGCTCATCAAATTGTTGACGTGTTTCGCTCTTGCATGAGCAAACTGCAACTAACCACTGAATTCTCCACTGCTAACAGACTTCGGTTTCTTGAACTAGAAATGTTTTTATCCGACCACGTGTGCTGGCAGTATGCCCCCCCGCTCCAAAACAAGTTTGCTACCTTACTGTTCTGCGCAATACCAAACTTGTCGAGCGAGCGATTGCCAAATCTTGTCTAGGGGCAGCGTTGACGCGATTATGCCATCACACAATGTGCACTAGCTTTGACTCGCAGTTGCGCAGACTGCACATGGCAGGCTACCCGGACAACATACTGTGTTCCATAGCCGAAGGTCTTCTAGAAGACTTAAAACAGCCAACGAAACCAACTAGGTTTCAGGAAAAGAGCCCACTTTCAAAAACAGTGGTCATTCCGTATTTGCATGGGGTGTCTCTTTGTTTAAAAAAGGTAGCACAAAAAGCAGGCATCACAGTTGTAATAATAATAATATCTGGGGTTTAACGTCCCAAAACCACGATATGATTATGAGAGACGCCGTAGTGGAGGGCTCCGGAAATTTTGACCATCTGGTGTTCTTTAACGTGCACTGACATCGCACAGTACACGGGCCTCTACCATCTCGCCTCCATCGAAATGCGACCGCCGCGGCCGGGATCGAACCCGCGACCTTCGGGTCAGCAGCCGAGCACCTTAGCCACTGTTCCACCGAGGCGGACGGCGTCAGAGTTGTCTTTTCAGCAAGAAACAAGTTGTCTAGTATGTGCCATAAGGTGAACAGAGAGGACAAAGGGCCTCGCGTGTGTGATAAAAAACACGCAAATAAGTTTGTTGAATGCTGTTTTAACGCGGTATACCAAATCCCCCTCTCATGCGGTCGCTGTTACATTGGGCAAACAGGCTGCTGTATAAATGACCGTCTCAGGGAACACCGCAACCGTATGCGGGGTTCTGTTGGCAGACACTTAGCTGCGCATAGCTCCGTTTGCGGCTGTCAAGCAATGTTTGATCAATGCAAGATACTTCGACGATACAGTGATCAACGAGCACGTGAGATCTATGAGGCGTTTCCCATTGACAAGAAAGGTGACATGTGCGTGAGTGTCCCTTCGTTAGCGCTCCTCACTAGGGAAATTGCATATCTGTCAAGTGGATGATGGCCCCTTCACTGTTTTTCCTAGATGCATACAAGGATTTCATGAACAAAAGTTCGATCTCACTGTTCTCCTCTCCCTCCTTTCATGTAGCGTATGCTATATGAAATATATGTGTAGAATAAAACCTTGGTTGTTAGTTCAGCGCTTGGTCCGTCTCTTTGACTGTCCCGTGTTTCGCGCTGTTTTTTTTCGCTACCTTAAAGTAAAAGGAAAATAACCGCCCTAATAAATACCAACCATGCCACTCTTTCGAGAAAGCGTTCTCATGCTTTTAAATCTGTAAGGCTCTGGGTACCCATGAACCCAGAATTTTCTTTATACTGAACGGCCCTAATGCCATGAGTTCCGACTGAAGACCGCTTTTCGATGTGTCATGACTAGAGACCGGATTATAGGCAAATGCCTATTTTTTTCCTTGCGTTGCTATCGCGCCACTTTGATATATGAGCATGAATTAGGGGTAAAGGAGGGCTTTTATAGTGTTTTTATAGTGCCTATAAATGCCTATTTTTGGGGTTTGTGCCTAAATGTCTATAAGTGCCCATAAATGCCTATTTTAAAAATTGGTGCCTATATGAACACTATTTAGCCTCAAATTTTGCTATCGAGTACAGTTTGAGACCGTAATTCATGTTACCAGGCAAAATTGACGTTTCGAAACTTTATGGGGTGCAACAACCTAGTTCCCTAGTTCAACAAACATCCGGGAAGCAACCGGTAGCAGCAGTGAAATGGGACGCGCCGGCCACCTTACCCCCACCGCACTGACATGGCGCGAGCGGTTGGAGCAGGGGAAAGGAAAAGACGCTATTTCTGCAACCCTAAATGGGAGCACGTCCCAGCGTGTACAGTGGGATGGGGAGAGGAAAATAAAGGTGGGAAGAGGAGAGTGGTGTCTATGGCCGAGGAAGTGGCGGGCGGCTTTTACCGCCGGTTTTCCAGTTCAGTGTTTCCATGGAACTGAAGCACCTCCTTGAAGACTTTGGCGTGGTGGGGGGGGCAGAAAACAGGAGGTGCCTGCGCGCAGCAGCAGGAATATGGAGAGCGAATGCGAAACCATGGAGTGCTGTCAGGGGGAAAGTAGAAAGTAGGTAAAAAAAATCAGATGTGCACATGGCTTTTGCTTCGTTTGTAATTTACTCTTAAAGGGCGCTTCACCAGGTCACATGAGAAATTTTAGTCAGATACTGGAAGTGTTCGCGTGCCCAATGAAGAGCTTTGTACTGCAAGAACTTTCTAATTGGTTCGTTACGAGCCGCGAAAGCATGATGTCGGTAGGTGAGCTTCAAACATTTGCCACTCGCAAGCCAAATTCCTTCCCCGCCCTCTTCGGTATCAGAGAAACTCGGAGCCGGAAGATCACACGACGTTGACGCATCAACACGCCATGCGCACGCAAGATTACACTATGTGCACATGACATGCCCAAGCCAGGTCGTGCGCACAAGCGGTGTTGTATGGTTTCGGCGTTCGCTCTATAGTGAACTGCCTGTTTATGTGGGATGGATCCGTCTATGCGTTTGGAGAGGCTGGCATGGATCCTGTATCCTTACCAAGACACAGCGGGTCGCACAGCTGGAACTGCTGTCAGGGAGGATGCACCAAAAACATGCTAAGCGTTGTCAGGGCTGGCGCTGGCATGACGCGGGAACGGCGAGAACATGAACACAAAAGAAATATAGACAGCTAAGTCTCGCATCGCTCTCGATTCGAAGAAAAAACTAAAGAAAAACGTGCACATATTCCGTTTGTATGTTTTAATATATCTATTAACTTTCATTCTTCTATTAAAGCAACAGATTGCACAAATTACTCATGTAGCCTCGAATTATTCTCGCAGTTTCATGTACTACTGTGACATACACAGGACCATTCCTTGTTGAACTTCACCTCCCCCCACATTGGTGCGCGCGCCCGTGAGATAATGGGCACGAGGCATTCAGTCTGACATTTCACCTCCTTCCGGGGAGCGTAGCGTTGCAAATCTTGGCAGACGTGATCGTTGGCGCAGTGCATGCATTACAATTCTAGCTCGAAACGCTCAAACCTGGTAAGGGGCCCTTTATGGTGTTCATTCAAAGAGGAGAAATTGACCCTGCGCTATTAGACCCGGCCAGTACGAAGCTAACAGACCCTTCTGGCCTTTTAGTGGTGTGGCTACTGAATCCTGTGCTGCCCTTCCCAGCCATGCCGAAAAGAAGCAGACCCAGGAGTGTGTTTAATCGATGGTGGACACTTAACTTACCATTCTGAACAATAAAAGGACAGACCGTGTTCTGGAAACCGTGTCCGGAAAGGGACCATTGCATGGCTATGTTAAATCATTAACGCCTTTGTACAATCATATAATATAACATTTGTTTGCTTTCCTGTCGTAGACCAGGTCGCGCACGTCCTTATTCGAAAATTTGAGTTTTTGTAAAAATTTATTGTGCCTATATTTACGATTTTGGGGGCCTAAAACTGTGTTTTTCCTGCCTATTTTTGGCGCCTAAAACACGATTTTTAGTGCCTAAAAATCCGGCCTCTAGTCATGACATGGGCAATTTCGAAGGGTGGGATACACGTGTTCGTTTACAAATCCACATTCGCATTCGGTAGTTTCAGTTCTAACTCTGTGCAAAAATGTTTCGCGTGGGCAGTGCCTATCCTCAGCCGTTGAATGCGGGTTTCCATAGACCTATGCAGCGCTAACGGAACTTAGAATTCAATGGGTGGAATTTGAACGTTTTTTTTTACTCATTTGGAAAGATGTTGGTTTCACAATACTGCGCCATTCATTTCAGCAGAAGGCTATACGGGTTACATACATGTCTATACAGATGGCTCCAGTGTAAAAGACTCCTAAGCTTCAGGATTAATTATTCCACACCTCAATGCGCAAGAATCATTAAATGTATCTCGCTCGAAGTCATCCACATCATCTGAGGAGGAGGAGAAAACATTATTGGACAGATGAGTTTCGAGCACCCCGACTCCCGGGCCCCCACACGACTCTGCATCGCTCAAACGTTCACTTGGATCATGTTGGTTCGTGTTGGTTTTTAAAGACGATAGTCTTTTTTGGGATACTTCAACGCAAAAATTTTGGTCTGGCTGTCTGTCTGTCTGTCTGTCTGTCTGTCTGTCTGTCTGTCTGTCTGTCACCCGATTCAGCTACTTGGCCAAAGTTTAACCACTTTGTGAACGCCCAGCCGTCTTGAACTGGTGTTTGCGCTCATACTTGTGAACATATTCGATCAAAAACAAATACTACGCATACATGTGGCGCAACATTAATATGTAAGTATCAGGTGGCGTGTTCTTTTATTAGAAAATACATACACACGTAATTCTAAAGACCCTAGTGTTTTTTAGGCTGCACTGAAACTACGGTGCTGTGCACGAACTGCGACGCTTTGCAGGAAAAAAGCTTCTTGCCGAAGATAAGGAGCTGCCGCTGGCAGTGGCCCTTGGTTCAGCACAAGTTCATGTTTTTTGATGGCGTCCATACCTCGCGTAGCGCCTCCTCTATTTCGCCATTGCCAACCAGATGCGGCCAATTCAACGTAAAGTAGGCGCTGTCTGAGGCAAGACAAAACATAGTAAGGAAGGCACAAGACTATCGTCTTTCGAGGAAATTTGGAGTGAAGCACGGAGATACGTGGGTAATTTTTTCTTTCATTTTTTTTTTGTGTCCTGGTGCTGCTTTAAGCACTCTTTGACAATTTTAAACCACCCTATTCTCTTACTACTCATGTTACTGTGCGCCTCATCTGAGCTATTTGAAAGTTTCGTGCTTTAAAATTCATTAACTTAAGCAGATGCGCGAGAATTGGCAGTTTTAATCAGTTCAGAGGAGTTCCTCACATCAC
This sequence comes from Rhipicephalus appendiculatus, assembly GCA_030522465.1. NCBI lineage: Eukaryota > Metazoa > Arthropoda > Arachnida > Ixodida > Ixodidae > Rhipicephalus > Rhipicephalus appendiculatus. The sequence continues at coordinate 9,459 of JALIZH010017781.1, forward strand.
ACTGCAGCGTTAAAACCAAAGTAATCACTGATAGTTCGATACACAGAGCAGTTAGAAAGTATTACCTACATTATGATAGTCTTCGTAAACAATTTCTATGTTTCGACAGTACCTGGCAGGTTGTTTCACAGGCTGGTCATTTTTGATTATTAATCTTCCTGGTCATTCTATCCAGCGCAGAGTTAGACTTTAGACGGAATAAACATAAAAATATTCTAAGCAAAATATTTAGCCCCGTTTTGTGAAGCACGCAGTTTTTGTGCCGGACTAGACAGACAAAACTATTCTGTTCCAGCTTGCCTACGGAAAACAAAATGCAAAGACGAGGCTTATATTAAGGAAGTACAAATATCATGTTAATTAGAACACAGCAGCATGATATTGAGCAATATAATATTGTTACACAAGCAAATACACGGGCAACGACAGAAAAAAATCTTTTAGACTTCCGCAATTTCGTTATTGTCGAGATAAAACAATATTTAAAGAAATATTCGCCTAGTGTAAGCATGCCGTGATAAAAAAGCCGGCAGATCCCACGCACTGTGAGAATCGATGTAATGCGAAGCAGCCAGGAAGGAGCAAATCATGCTTTACATAATTTGCATGTCATGTTTTACATGTTAGGATCTGTCATTTATGTTCGTCCTACAGTCACGTCGCGAATAGCAATTTTGGTGTATATCAAGCTAGCGAACTGGACGCAAGCGCACCATGAGCGTGGCATGTAAATGGCGTTGTAGATGACATGCATGCGAAGATTTCCATCTTACCACCTGCCACTTATGTTCGTTATACAGTCATGTCACTCAATACCAAATTTGCTGTATCTCAAGCTAACGAAACGGCCGCGAGCACGCCATGAGCGTGGCATGCAAGTCATGTCGCACATGACAAGTCATGATTTCCATATTACCACTGGTCATTTATGTTCGTCATACAGTCACGTCACTCATTACCAAGTTTGGTGTATATCAAGCAACGAAACGGTCCGCGAGCGCGCCATAAGCGTGGCATGTAAATCATGTTGTTCATGACATGCTGGTCATTATTTGCATATTACCACCTGTCGTTTATGTTCGTCATACAGTGACGTCACTCAATCCCAAATTTGGTGTATATCAAGCTAACGAAACGGCCGCGAGCGCGCCATGAGCGTGGCATGTAAATGATACTTTTCATGACAAGTTGGTCATGATTTTCATGATATGACAGCCATTTATGTTCGTCATACAGTCATGTTATGCCATACCAAATTTGGTATAAATCCCATTAACGATACGGCCAGGAGAGCACAAAGTCGTAGGCGGCTAGATAGATAGATAGATAGATAGATAGATAGATAGATAGATAGATAGATAGATAGATAGATAGATAGATAGATAGATAGATAGATAGATAGATAGATAGATAGATAGATAGATAGATAGATAGATAGATAGATAGATAGATAGATAGATAGATAGATAGATAGATACGCTCAAAGTTCGCTAAGAAATGCTTCGCATTTTATATGCGATATTGTTTCTGGGTCATATGTGAGCCAAACATTGATGAAAGAGTATGAGATTGTTGCAATAGGGGCCTGAATATGTGATACTTATATGCGAACAATCGAGAGTATGATAAGCATGATTCACGCATAAGTTCGAGTGGGCAGGTAGATTTGTGTAGCAAACACACAACCAGCAATGTTGCCAAGGCTGACCGCATACCATGTTTTTACAGCAGAGCTCCTATGGTCGAGGTTTCCCGTGTGTGCTAGGTAGAAAACTATCGTCATGAACCTGGCGCGCGCTCGATCACCGATCGAGCATTCTATACAGATGGTTAACAAGAGAACTTGAAACGTGCAACCCATAATCGGTACTTGCTGCACGTGTGCTCTCTTGCTAATATTTAGTGGACCAGTCTGTGTCAGTAGAGGGATTAGAGCGATTTATGTGGCACATACGCGCTATAGGATTTTCACAGCAGAGCTGTTATGGTCGAGGAGTGAAAAAGATATAAGCTGAGAGAAGGGATACAGCGAGAGAGAGAAAGAAAGAAATAGAAAGAATTAGAAAGAGGAACGAAGACAGAAAGGGAAGAAAGACAGAAACAGTAGGAAAATAGAAAAAGAAATAGACATAGAGAGAAAGAGGTAAAAACACACATACAGTAAAAAAAGATAAAAAAGAGAGCACGCGTAGTCTTGTATAGCCATGTATAGTATAGTATATTACAGCATGGGGTGGGGAAAGAGACAGATGAGAGGGTAAAAGCCTGGCCAAGCCAGGGCCAGCGAGGGGCCGACCAGCTCTCCTGCGACCAGCTTTGCGCGACTTAACGCAAGCTGCGATAGTTTTTTTTAGAAGGGTAGCAGATTGGGCGAGACGGTTTCCAAAACTAGTGGGCAACGTAGAACAATTAAAATGGTAGCACAAAGAAAAAACGAGGACAAGTGCTGTCATTAGGGACTCAGCAGAAGTTATTTCCTTAATCTAGGCCAAATGCACTTGGTAAAAAGACCACATAGGCGAAAAACATATGAGAAAATAGACTAAGTTCATGCCTGTGGTAGAAATCAGCGAGTGCTTTCGTTTGGGTCATATTCAAACACAGGTGGTCGCGTAGAGCACTGCATGAACTCTTTCGCCGGCACCTTGCACTGGCGGGATTCCCTCGAATCTGGGCTGGGCTCAAACTTCAAGCCACCAACAGAAAGCGTGAATGGCCCCTGTTTTCTCTAAGTGAAGCCTTATAGTACGGCCATGTATTGTTATCTGTTCTGGTACCAAGGTCGAGTTGCGAGCTCAGAAAATTGTCGCTAAGTTGTGCATACTGGCGAATAAGCGATGAAGCTGTCATGTCATGTTGCTGCATAAGCAGCTTCGGTCACGCAACATTTCAAAATAAATGGATACTCGCCTTCTTCCCAAGAAAGGCCGCAGCGTGCAAAATTTCGTTGGACATAGTTAAAGATATGAACAGCACCTGCTCGATGTGGCAGAATGCATTTGCATAAATCTGCATAGTGCTCTAATATGCGTAGAATTTGCACACACACCGCGGTTGCCTGCTTTCACGGTGTGTGTTATCGGGCAAACTTCTTTACAGAAGAGCTGTTATGCTGGGGGATCACCGTGTGTCGTAGAGACAAATATATCATGACAAACCGGCACGCGCTCTTTTCATCATGCGCTTAATCTTCGTCCTCTTCTGCTTCGCTCC
>JALIZH010017783.1:0-12545 GCA_030522465.1 Rhipicephalus appendiculatus
AAAGATGCTTGATCCTATCCATCATCTAGGCATTCGCCTTTCCACGGGTGCCTTTCGCACCAGCCCCGTAGAAAGCCTGTACGTTGAATCGAACGAGTGTTCGCTAAACATGCAGAGATCGTACATGTCTTTTGCATATTATCTCAAAGTGAACGCAGACAAAGAACACCCCCACACACTCCACAATCAATGATCTGTCCAGCACTGCCCTATTTGACAACCGCCCGTCGCTGAGACAGCCCTATTCACTTCGTGTGAGGGGCCTCGCTGAGGAAATGGGTGTGCCACTTTTTGAACACCGTTTCGTACCTCCCGCGGCAAGTCTCCCGCCGTGGCAGTGGCAGATAATAGATTGCGATGTGTCTTTCACAGATGTTACAAAACACGCCCCTACTGCACACATACGTTCATACTTCTACAAACTGCAGCACAAATACACTTGTCCCAGAATTCTACACCGATGCCCCCAAGTCTCACACTTCTGTGTCGTACGCAGCGGTCGGTCCATCTTTTTCGGATGCCGGTGTTCTGGATTCTAATACGAGCATCTTCACAGCAGAGGCTTCTGCGATACTTGCGGCAGTTAAACACATCAAACAATTACAACTACAAAAGGCAGTAATTTACACTGATTCTTTGAGCGTGGTAAAAGCTTTGAAAAGTCAAAAAAAGCACAAAAAATCCTGTCCTTGTTTCCCTCTACTCGCTTTTATGCTCACTCTACGCACACAAACAACATGTCGTAGTCTGCTGGCTACCAGGGCACAGGGAGATCCAAGGAAACGTGTTGGCGGATCAGTTAGCTGTCTCCGCCCACGAAAACGCTACCGCCAATACATCCGTATCTGTCCCTGCACTTGACCTCAAACCATTCCTTAAGCGAAAACTCAGGGATCATTGGCAGCGGTTATGGGATCGGCAGACACACAATAAACTTCATCTAATCGAGCCACAGCTCGCGAATTGGCCGCCGGTATCGAAATCCCGGCACACAGAAGTAACACTCACCAGATTAAGAATAGGACATACACATAGCACACACTCATACCTCTTGTCCGGCGGTGACCCACCCCCTGTGATAAATGTGGTGGACCACTCACTGTCCTCCATATACTCATCCAATGCAGAGAATTAGATCCGATTAGAAAAAAGCACTTTCCATTAGTCTACCGAGAACGCATACCACTTCATTCATCGATGCTAATAGGCAGCGAACCGGTTTTTAAACATCAGTCATTACTTGCGTTTTTAAAAGAAGTCCATAGCTTTCATGTCATATACACAGGCAATCCGTAGCACGACCTCTGAAAGGAGGTTGTTGCTGCGGTAAGTACTTCAAAGAAAGCACCAGCCTCCGTGCCCTTGGCATCAAAGGCCTTAAGGAGGCATCCGTGCTATTTTCCCATCCTCACTTGTAGATATCATGGTCACTTGTAACGTATTACACACCCACAGATCATATCACGTGTCACTGCCATAATTTTAAAATCTATACCCACCTTTTACGCTCCTATGTAGCGCGTGATTTTAGGCCTCTTTACAGCTATAATACACCTTATCATTGCTATCATTGGTCATCGCTAACACCACATAAAAGACATGGCGCTCTTTGGCCACCCCTGGCCCTTGCGCCACTAAACCCCATTAATCATCATGTTGACGGCTACTGACCAATTACATTGTGCAATGTTGACTATAAAATTTTTGCCACAGTGCTTTCGAACAGACTTCAATTTGCAATGTCGATTATTATTGGTGCCCATCAGACTTGCGGTCTAAAAGGTCGCTCAATACAGACGAACATATGCATCGCTCGCACAGTATTGGAACATTGTTGACACTCACAAGAACAACTGGCAATGCTACAAGTAGACTTAGCGAACGCGTTTGACCGGGTTCGTCATTCTTTTCTGGTTTCTCTTTTCGAACATGCCAACGTTGGGTCCACTATATTTAAAGGTGTAAAACTATGCTACAATGATTGTTTGACCAGTTTGATTGTTAATGGTCAGCTGTCAAAACCTGTGTTCCTTAACTCATCTGTGAAACAAGGCTGTCCGTTGTCGCCAATGCTTTTTGCTCTTTACTTGGAGCCACTGTGCTTAAGCGTAATTCGATCTACCAACGTCCACGGTTTCAGTGTTTATGGGAATGAGGTAAAATTATTGGCGTATGCGGATGACCTAGCGTTCTTTTGTACAGATCTTTCCAGTATAAAAACGGTGGTGTCAACAATGCGGGAATTCGGAACAATTTCAGGGGCAAAAAGTTTGGGACTGTGGTTTGGCCCATGGCCTTATAAACCAACCCATTTCGAGGGTATTGAATGGTCTTGTGTGCCACCAAAATACCTAGGCGTTCCTTCAGATGTATACAGATCAAGCGCACATTACTGGAAAGAACGTGTACCCACCCTAAAGCGCTATGCCTAGACGTTTATTCCGCATAACCTCTCTATATTTGGCAGAGCTAAGGCATGCAATCTGTTTCTGGCAACAAAAATATTCTACGTACTGCAAATAATTTATTGTTTCAGGGTTTACATTCAGAAGTTTCACCGAATATTTGCTACCTTCATTTGGTCATCAACCTATGAACCAATGAGGCGTGACAATGTTTTTAGACCAGTTTGCGCAGGTGGTCTCGGGTTGGTTTACCTCTTTATTAGACAGCTGGTGTCACGTTTTTTTCTATTTTCGCGACTGTGCCCATCCGCTGCTTCGAACTTTCTCGCAAGTGAATTTAGTCGATGTTTTACCAAATTCAGTGGTATCTACTAATTTTGTATCGCCTCCCTATTTGCAAGGTTTCATGCGTGAAGTATACGAATCAGTGCGCTTTCTAACAGCAAGATTCTCCAATGATTATTTGTTCTCTAGCGCAAGAAAAGATCTATATAACGATCTATTAGATATGTTATTTCCGGTCCCACTGTACCGCTCACTATATGCTGGATTGTCTGGTCATGACGTGCTAGTACGTGTGAAGAAAATGCCTGTTTCACCAATAACGAAGACATTTTTCTACAAAGTGCACACAGAAACACTGCCTGTAAAAACCTGGTTAAGCACCAAAGGTATCTTTGTATCCTCAATTAATTTCCGCCTCTGTGAAGTTCCAGAAACAATAGAACATTGTTTCATTAGTCGTAAGGACGCCATCCTCTTTTGGGACATCCTGCAGAGGGCTTTTAAAAAGCAACTTGATTTAAATTCTCACACCATACGTTATCTGGTACCACCCAAACCCAATGCTAAACCCAATACTAAACCCAATGCTATGCCAGTTGACATGCTCTTGTTAATGGGCATGCACAGTTTATGGAAAACTCGCATGTTAGACAGGCATGCGGAATCAATGGTGTCTTCGCAGTCACATTTCGTGCAAATGACTGTACAGCTAAAAGACTTCTATGAAGAACTACAGTTTCGGTCGGACTGGTATCCACAGTTCATAAAATGCACTGCTCAAATAGCCTTTTAGAAGAAAGTGTTGCGTGAAATTTGTTATGTAATGCCTATTGTACATTTGTGGAGGCAGCCTTAAGTTTTTGGACGCTATGTGTATACATGAACCTCATTTGTAATAAATGCAATGTAAGAGAGAAAAAAAAAGAGGCATGGCTGTGTGGTAGAACACCTGCTTGCCACACAGACGACCCGGGTTCGATCCTCACTCGGACCCGAAAATTTTTATTATTTATTTTATTTGCATCTTTCTCGATTTTTCGGTCACCGACAAGATGATGATTTTTCGGTTACGGATAAGATGATGATTTTTCGCTCACAACCAACGACGCCGACGCCGACACCGACGCCGACGCCGGAATTTCTGCGAAACGAGCTCTTTAACGCTATCGCGTTAATATTATTGTTGGGTTTTATGTCCCAATAACACGATGCGGATATTAGGGACGACTTAGTGAAGGGCTCCGAAAATTTCCGCCACCTGGGGTTCTTTATCGGGCGCCTAAATCTAAGTACAGGGCCCTCAAGCATTTTCACCATCACTGAAAATCCCACGATTTTCGGCATAATAATAATATCTGGGGTTTTACGTGCCAAAAGCACGATATGATTACCAGGAACTCGATGTAATTATGGTGACATAACGCTCTCGCTTTGTTATCTCGTAGGTGAATCTTCGGCATCTTCCAAGTTTTCTTTTAATTCAGGTGATGAGACTAATACACACGAATGAATAAGAGCGGTTGGTATACTTGAGGATAATTTATAGCACATGTCAAGGATCTCCTTAGCGGTACCAGTCTGAAATTGAAATACATGTTTATTTGTATTTAAGTTCACATAAATATCGCACTAGGTGACAAGCCAAGAAAAAAAAACACCGGTCTGCGCTGCACTTCACACTAATATTTTTCTAATGCACTAAACTTTATACGGTGTATCGCAATACATTATGGCGGGTGAAAAATCCAGAATCATACAGATCGTTCCTCGGAAGTGAGTTTCACATCTGGGTCACTATAACGAAAAGGTATTCGACAATTTTGTTACAAATACGCTTTAGCTCCCGCCTGATCACAAAAAAAATTTCCAGCCACGCTTATTTTTCTTCACTGAAGAGCGACGGCGAAACACCGCGAAAAACTCTCTTGAGCAAAGTTCTAGAGTTCTGTTTTTTCTTCGGGCGGTGAAGGACACTTATCCGGAGTGTCTTCGTACTTCTTATTTTTGTCGCAATTTTTAGTAAAATATTTTTCGCAACAGGTCTGCGTACCACGATCATTCCCACGCGCCGCCCAAAGCATGCACTGAGGTTCGCCGTCTTTATTCACCGCGGCATCTCTATTTTCCTTTTCATCTTCATTGCCATTCGTGTCTTTAGTTTCCTGCGTCTCCTGTTCAGGATCGGCACCTTCTGCAAAAGAAATATATATATGTATATATACGACAAATGCTTAACGATTATTTAGCTAACCTCTTCAGATGCACCCTAGTATAGGTCAATTTTCTGTACAGGCCTGTGTGCCATTAAACGTTATGCTGACTAATCTTGAGTAAACATCGCCATGGTTAACTTATTATTTATTCAAAACTGTTCCTCACCCCTAATCAGGCAATTACTCCTTTTTTCAAAGCAAGTAAGTTGAGCCGGCGAGAATGATTTGCAAAACCTGATTCCGAAACAATGAGAAGAGCGACGAGGCCTTCCTATTTTACACTAACAGGTTGTGTTGGCTCTCTAACCGGGTTCAGAAAAAAACGTCCCCGGAATAAATGATGATGATGATGATGATATGTGGGTTTTTAATGGCGCAAGGGCCATGCTTGGCCAAAGAGCGCCATGACAAATGATGTAAAAGTGACAATGGCCGGTGTTTTACGATATGTAAAAGGATGTGGACTATGATAATGTTACGTGGCTGTAAAGAGGCCTAAAATTCCGCGCTCTAGGGCGGGTAAAACATATAGGTACTAAAATCATGAGGGTGATGTGATATGTACGTACGCGAAATGAATGGCAATGCTAGGGTTGATAAAACAGTGGTGGCGATATGGCATAAGCACGATTTCCTCGTCGACGCCCTGGAGACTAAGGGCCGCGAGGCAGGTGCTTTCCCTAACGTAGCCACCGTAGCTGCGACCTCTGTTCAGAGGTCGCGCTACGGATTACCTATAAAGATGGGGTGAAAACTATGAACTTCCGTTAAAAACGCGAACAGTGCTTCATGATTAAAAAGTGGATCCCTGCCGATGAACATGAGAGGATGAAGTGGAAACTGTTGTCGGTATGTTAATAAAAAGTGTTTTTTCCGGAGGGCGTCTAATTCAGGGCACTGGACGAGGATGTGGAGAACCGTAAGTGGTTGTCCACATTTGTCACACAAGGGTGGATCACCACCGGACAGAAGGTGTGCATGTGTGCTGTGAGTGTGTCCTATTTGTAGTCTGGTAAGTGTTACCTGTGAGTGGCGTGACCTGGATACTGGTGGCCAGTTTCCAAGGTTCGGCTTAATAGCATGTAGTTTATTTTGTGTTTGTCTGTCCCATGAGCGCTGCCAATAGTCCCTGAGGTTTCGTTTTACAAAGGGTTTTAGGTCTAATAAAGGGAGCGCTATGGATGCATGCGCGGCAGCATTATCATGGGCGGATACAGCCAGTTGGTCCGCCAAAACGTTTCCACTAATCTCGCGATGCCCTGGCACCCAACATATTACAACATGTTGTATGAGTGTGTAGATACTGCATAAAAGCGAGTAAAAGGACACAAGCACTGGATTTTTATGTTTTTTCATAGTTTTCAGAGATTTGACGACGCTGAGAGAATCCGTGTATATAACCGCGCGTTGTAGTTTTAATTCCTTAATATGTGTGACGGCCACAAATATCGCGTGAGCTTCTGCGGTGAAGATGCTTGTTTGGGGGTTCAAAATACCAGAATCCGAAAATGATGGGCCAACAGCTGCATAAGACACACTAGTGTGAGACTTTGAAGCATCTGTATAGAATTCTGGGCAAGTGTATTTGTGTTGGAGTTCCAGGAAGTATGTGCCGATATGTGCAATAGGTGCGTGTTTCGTAACTTCTACGAAGGAGACATCACACTCTATGACCTGCCATTGCCACGACGGCAGATGTGCGGCAGGAGCCATCAGTGTTCAAGAACTGGCACACAGGTTTCCTCAGCTAGGCCCCTCACGCGAAGTGAGTAGGGCTGTCTTACCGAGGGACGGTGGTCAAATAGGACAGCACTCGACAGATCATTGATTGTCGAGTGTGTGGGGTGTTCCTTGTCTGCGTTCACTTTCAGATAATATAAAAAGGATATGTAAGACCTCTGCAGGTGGAGCGACCACTCGTTTGACTCAACGTACAGGCTTTCTACAGGGCTCGTTCGAAAGGCACCTGTAGAGATGCCCAGATGATGAACAGGATCAAGAATCTTCAGTGCGCTTGCTGTGGCAGACTGGTAGACAATGGCTCCATAATCTAGGCGTGTACGTATAAGGCTTTTGTAGAGGTTTAGGAGACATTTTCTGTCACTGCCCCATGTTGTACGTGACAGGACCTTTAAGACATTTATTCTTTTCATACACTTGTTTTTGAGATATTTGAGGTGTGATACAAACGTTAACTTTGTGTCTAAGATTAAGCCTAAAAATTTATGCTCCGTTTTTACAGACAGACGTTGGCCCTGTAGGTCTATGTCGGGATCGGCGTGCAAGCCTCTCTTTCTCGAGAAAAGGACACATGTACTTTTTTGAGGGTTAAGGCTGAAACCATTATCGTCAGCCCATTTGGCCACCTTGTTTAGAGCAAGCTGAACATGTCGCTCACACGTCGCCAGGTTGCACGATTTAAATCCTATTTGTACGTCATCTACATACGTGCAATAAAACATATTTCGTGGGATATACAGACGCAGCGAATTCATCTTAACAATAAAAAGTGTGCAGCTGAGGACACCACCTTGAGGTACTCCCGTTTCCTGAACAAATGTTCGCGACAGCACATTTCCCACTCGGACACGGAATGTGCGATCCGACAAGTAACTCTATTATGTACACCTAAATGGGACAGATCTCTGAGTATTCCGAAGCGCCAAGTTGTGTCGTCAGCTTTTTCCATGTCCAGGAAGACAGAGAGAAAGAATTGTTTGTGTACGAAAGCTTCCCGGATTTGTGCCTCAATGCGGACGAGATGATCAGTGGTGGATCGACCCTCTCGAAAACCACACTGGTGTGGGTCAAGCAGTTCATTTGATTCTAGGAAATGTATTAGCCGGTGGTTTATCATTTTTTTCAAAAAGTTCACACAAGCAACTCGTTAGCGCGATCGGCCTGTAACTTGTGACGGAGGATGGATCCTTGCCCTGTTTTAGAACAGGGATCACAATAGCCTCTTTCCAGGAACTAGGGATCTCTCCGGAAAACCATATGGCATTGTACAATGAGAGCTGTGTTTTTTGCGTTTCCTGAGGTAAGTGTTTCAGCATATCGTATACGAGTCGATCAGAACCTGGAGCAGATTTGTTGCAACAGGTCAGTGCTGCCTGTAGCTCTGCTAAGCGGAATGGTTCATTATATGCCTCATTATTTGTAGATAGCCTATCTAATCTTTGTTGTTCCAATCTCGTTTTGTACCTTTGGAAGGTGTCTGAATAGTGTGTCGAGCTGGATACAAATTCGAAATGTGCTCCCAGGGAGTCAGCTTGGTCTTCCAGGCTTTCCCCCCTGGGTGTCTACTAAGGGCGCGGAGTACAATGGTTGACCTATTATTTTCTTCACGCTCTTCCACACCTTAGCTTCATCTCTATAGGAGTTCACACCCGATATGAACTTTTGCCAGCTGTCCCGTCTAGCCTGCCGGCGCGTCCTTCGTCCTTGCGATCTGACCTGTTTAAAATTGACGAGGTTTTCTGCTGTGGGCGAATCGCGGAGAAGCCCCCCACGCTCTACTCTGTTTCTTCCGAGCCTTGCGGCATTCGTCGTTCCACCAGGGAACACGACGTTTACTTGTGGCGCTAGTTTCTTGTATACATTTATTAGCCATGTTGATAATAAAAGCAGTAAAATACTCGACAGCAGCGTCAATACTAAAACAAGACAAGTCCGCCCACGAGATGTTAGTAATTTTGTGAAACTCCTCCCAATTGGCTTTCTCAAGCTTCCACCGAGGGGCCTGGGGTGGAGATTCATTTTGTTTTTGCGTTTGGAGGAGAATTGGGAAGTGGTCACTCCCATAAGGGTTTTTAATCACTTCCCAGTTAAAATCAAGTAAAATAGATGGAGAGATGATGCTAAGATCGATGGACGAATAAGATTTATTTGCGAGGCTAAAGAACGTGGCTTCTTTTCTGTTCAGTAAACATGCGCCTGTAGAAAGCAAGAAATTCTCAATGAGGCCGCCTCGCCCGCCGGTGCGAGAGTCGCCCCACAGGCTGCTGTGCGCATTAAAATCGCCGAACGAGGTAAGGCTCGGGCAACTCGTCAATAAAAGATTGGAATTCGTGTTTGTGTAGCTGGTAGTGGGGGGGGGGGTATGTATATCGAGCATATCGTAATGAGTTTGTTTGCAATGTAACGTACTTTTTTTTTAGTATATTTTGAGCGTATATGTTCATGACATCAATTGTGCTTTCTGTTGTAACCAATATTTATCTATGTATATGTATCATTCACGTATATTCTGTACTGCCCCCCTTACACAATGCCCCTCGAGGGCCCTGTAAGGTACTGTAAATAAATTATAGCTCTCACGGCCACTGCCTCCAGTGCCGTTCGGAGTGGAAAGTGCTGGCATGCTACGTTTCTGTCGACTATAATTGCAACACCGCCCGATGATGCGAGGGCATCCTGGCGGTCTTTGCGAAAAACGACATACTGGCGTAGGAAATTTGTGTGTTTAGCGTTTAAGTGTGTCTCCCGTACACACAGCACCTTTGGACAATATTTGCTAAGGAGTTCTTGTATGTCGTCGAGATTGTGTAAGAGTCCTCTAGCGTTCCACTGTAATATGTTGTCCATTTTGAATGTGTGTGTGTGTGTTGTGTGTAGCAAAAGAGTAAAGTGATTTATTTTACAGAGCCTTTGTCAGGCCCTGTAATGGGCGTTTTGTCTTTTTGGAGCGGTCGAGAGGTTCTCGCCGCTCCTTAGGCGCAGGCTCCGCCGGTGGACTGGATGTGTCCATCGCATCTGCCGAGGCGACGGACAGTCGCTCTACCGCGCGGGGTTTGCGAATGGTAGGCTTCGTCACGGCGGACGAAGCCTTCGACCCCACCGGGCCAGAGGTCGAGGGGACCTCTTTGGCTTGTGTGCTGCCCTGGCTGCTGCCAGGGTTCGCAGGGGCCTTCGGTGGGGCCGATTTCGGGAGGGTGGGGCAGCCGAGGCTGCTCCCCCCATGGGGGCGGGTGGCGTTTGCCTCGGCACGCCAGGCGTGGTCCGGGGCATCGCCGGAGGCCGTAGTGGCGCTGACCCCCCTCGCGCCACTTTCGGCGTACGTGTTCCCTGCAAAATGCGGGGAAACACGCTGCCTCGCTTCACGAAAACTGATGTTGAGTTTGATCTTTGTGGTGATTATTTCTTTTTCTCTCTTCCAGGCCACGCAGGACCTGGAATATGCTGGATGGTCACCATCACAGTTGGCATAGTGGAACTGGGAATTGCAATCATCGTCAACGGAGTGTCCTGTGGTGCCGCATTTCGCGCAGGTGAGTTGCCCTCGGCAGCTCTGGGACCCATGACCAAACCGCTGGCACTTAAAGCAGCGTCGCGGGTTGATGATGATGATTAATGGGGTTTAGTGGCGCAAGGGCCATGGGTGGCCAAAGAGCGCCATGTCTTTTATGTGCTGTTAGCGATGACCAATGATAGTAATGATAACGTGTATTATGGCTGTAAAGAGGCCTAAAATCACGCGCTACATAGTAGCGTAAAAGGTGTGTATAGATTTTAAAATTATGGCACTGACACGTGATATGATCTGTGGGTGTGTAATACGTTACAAGTGACCATGATATCTACAAGTGAGGATGGGAAAATAGCACGGATGCCTCCCTTAAGGCCTTTGATGCCAAGGGCACGGAGGCTGGTGCTTTCTTTGAAAGTACTTTACCGCAGCAACAACCTCCTTTCAGAGGTCGTGCTACGGATTGCCTGTGTATATGACATGAAAGCTATGGACTTCTTTTAAAAACGCAAGTAATGACTGATGTTTAAAAACCGGTTCGCTGCCTATTAGCATCGATGAATGAAGGGGTATGCGTTCTCGGTAGACTAATGGAAAGTGCTTTTTTCTAATCGGATCTAATTCTCTGCATTGGATGAGTATGTGCAGGACAGTGAGCTGTTCACCACATTTATCACAAAGAGGCGGGTCACCACCGGACAAAAGGTATGAGTGTGTGCTGTGTGTATGTCCTGTTCTTAATCTGGTATGTGTTACTTCTGTGTGTCGTGACTTCGATACCGGCGGCCAATTCGCGAGCTGTGGCTTGATTAGATGAAGTTTATTGTGTGTTTGCCGATCCCATAACCGCTGCCAATGATCCCTGCGTTTTCGTTTAAGGAATGGTTTGAGGTCAAGTGCGGGGACAGATACGGATGCATTGGCGGTAGCGTTTTCGTGGGTGGAGACAGCTAACTGGTCCGCCAACACGTTTCCTTGGATCTCCCTGTGCCCTGGCACCCAGCAGACTACGACATGCTGTTTGTGTGCGTAGAGCGAGCATAAAAGCGAGTAGAGGGAAACAAGAACAGGATTTTTGTGCTTTTTTAGATGTGAAGCATCTTATGGCGAAGCTTAATCCGGTGGTGGTGTGCGGCGTGGCCTCCCTTACTGCGCATGCGCAGACCCTTTAAAAAAATAAAACTAAAAAAAAACCTCCTCTCCCCCTCTCTCTCCTCTAGGCATCCCCTCCCCGCGGCAACCACACCCTCACTGCGCATGCGCCTCCCCCTCCTCTCTCCCCTCCTATGCTCCCCCCCTCTCTCCTCTGGGCATCCCTGCCTGGGCTCCCACTGCGCATGCGCGTCCCCCCTCTCTCACCCCTCCTACGCTCCCCCCTCTCTCCTCTAGGCATCCCTGCCCACAGCTTCCACACCCCACTGCGCATGCGCGTCCCCCCCTCTCTCTCCTCTCCTACGCTCCCCCCCCTCTCGCTCCTCGTGACGCCGACGCAGGCAGCGTCTGCTAGCGAGTTTCTTGGTTGGAAAAACCGACTGCTCGCGCTGCACAACCGTTCACTGTGCATCCCGTATATATGGCTATGGATCTTGACCTCCAAGGTGGTGCCGGTGGGAGATTTCTCCTGTGCGTTGTTGAACAATAAAAATTCGCAGCGTGCGCGTTAACTAAAAGCGCACTGCGGGTCTCTGTGTCCAGTCGGAGTCTTCTGTCTCTCATTGCCCATTAGCAGCGATTGGCATGTTCCAGTAGGAAACACCGCTCCATCACTGCGTGCTTTGCGCCTCCTCAGTTTTCTCTCCTGCGCAACGCTGCGATAGCGCCAGCGTCAACGCCACCGCCAGTGTAAGCGTTAGCGCCCGCTGCTTCACATCTACACATGGTTCCCTTTAGCGGGAGATGGTGTAATTTTTTTTAGACTTTTCAAAGCTTTTACCACGCTCAAAGAATCAGTGTAAATTACTGCCTTTTGTAGTAGTAATTGTTTGATGTGCTTAGCTGCCGCAAGTATCGCAGAAGCTTCTGCAGTGAAGATGCTCGTATTAGAATCCAGAACACCGGCATCCGAAAAGACGGACCGACCGCTGCGTACGACACAGAATTGTGAGACTTGGAGGCATCGGTGTAGAATTCTGGAGAAGTGTATTTGTGCTGCAGTTCGTAGAAGTATGAACGTATGTGTGCAGTAGGCGCGTGTTTTGTAACATCTGTGAAAGACACATCGCAATCTATTATCTGCCACTGCCACGGCGGGAGACTTGCAGCGGGAGGTACCAAACGGTGTTCGAAAAGTGGCACACCCATTTCCTCAGCGAGGCCCCTCACACGAAGTGAATAGGGCTGTCTCAGCGACGGACGGTTGTCAAATAGGGCATTGCTGGACAGATCATTGATTGT